>NDFZ01004115.1:0-19416 GCA_002192655.3 Mamestra configurata
TGCAACAGACTAGCGAGTTTGATTGACGTACCACTACCCCTGTCACTTCCGTATCTAACAGAAATCAAGTTGAAATTAATATTAAATACTCAGGTCTGCTACCCCTTGAAGCAGTGAAAATACTTCTAAACCAAGGCAATCTAAAGAAAAGGCCGTTTATGCTCCGTTAATGGTGCATGTTTTGACGCTCGCAAGGGGATCAAAGCATAAAATTTTTATCAAGAGTCATGAAATTTGGCAAGAAGAAAAATCTTACATTACAAGTATAGAAAAAGCTTAAAAGTTAATATCAACACGCAAAATAGTACAATTTAAGTTAAAAAATTAAGACAGCACACACCGCAATCAAAAAGATGGTTAGGCTATTTTAGTAGAAAGCCTGTGTTGTCCCGTTACTTCACAGAATAAATTAATTTATCCATTGAACTATTTTGACCCCTTGCAACGACCAAGCGCCAACCATCGCTACCCAAAATATTGACAAATGTTTTTGGGAAGGAGGGAATTTATTTCCATGAACACGGCCATGGAAGAAAATGATATACGGTATTCGGTAAAGCTTAGAGACGCTAAGCACTAGAAAGTTGGAATTTGGAATGAATGTACAGTGGTAAAATGAAATCTTGAAAAAAAAAAATTTTAAAAGGAGTACGACAGCTTCATATTTTGTTATACAGGAGAGACACGCGGATTATATGGTGTGGGTTTCATCGTTAAAAAATACCTAAAAAGAAACATTGTGAGCTTTAGTGGGATATCGGAACGAATAGCTCTCCTAAGACTTAATATGAATGGGTATCAACTAAACATACTCCAAGTCTATGCACCCACAGAAGCCTCAAATGATGATGAGGTGGATTACTTCTACAACACCGTCAGCGAAACCTTGAAAAACTGTGCAAAAAATGTGATAGTTATGGGAGATTTTAACTCAAAAATAGGGCAACTTAGAGCCGAAGATCGCTTAGTAATGAAAAATTATGGATACGGAGTTAGAAATAGTAGAGGTGATCGCCTGATAGACTTTGCAAACGAAAACAAGATGAGTATAATGAACACCTTTTTTAAGAAACCCAAAAACTAGAGATGGACCTGGAAATCCCCAGACGGAGTCAGAAAAAGAAATTGATTATATATTAACAAACCAAGAAAAAAATGTTAAAAATGTACAAGTTCTAAATCAAAGCATCTCTTCAACTGAGAAACATAAAGAAAAGCCGTATAAAATACAGAAACAATATAAAAAACCCACTGAAGACTGCCTCATAGAGAGCCAATTACAGACTATTTCTAGGAAAACACGAAGACCAACTTCAATTTCAAGAGGATGCTACCGTCCAAGTAAACTACGACAAAATCATTCTAAGCATAAAAGAAGTCTACATAATGCCAAACAACACGCCACCAACCCAGGAGTGTTATCAGCATACACCAAGAGTCTCATAGCCCAGAGAAAACAACTACATGAATCTAAACATAAAACACGAGCACAGAAAAATCAACTAAAAGCTTTATACAAACTCATAAGTAAAAGCATAAAAAGGGACTATACGCTTCACCGACATAAAACATTTGAAAAACATATAAGTAATACTTGTAGCGTTAAGAGAGCATTTAAAGAGCTCATAACACACAAGACATGGATAAAGGAACTAAAGGAGACAAATGAACTTTTATGCAATAGGCCTGATATCATTAGAATTGCTACAAATTTCTACAAAAAATTCCATGATTGCCAAGAGAAAAATAATATGGGAAAAATCGATAATTTCAACTTGCAATATATTATAGAAGATGTCTCTGAAATAGAAACGATAGACGAGCAGGAAGTTTCAAAAGCAATCAAAAGCTTGAAGGTTGAAAAGTGCCCAGGCCCAGATGGAATTACAAATGAAGCGATAAAAGAAGGTTGTCACTATCTTGCACGCCCCTGACATGTCTTTTTAACTCTATACTCGAGTCAAGTACCACACCCTTTTAATGGTCAGAGTCATCCATGATCCTGCTCTACAAAAAAGGCGACCCAAAGGACATAGGCAATTATCGCCCCATCAGTCTGCTGTCATCACTCTACAAACTTTTTGCATCGATTATCGAAAAAAGGATTGGTAAGAGTATAGAGATACACCAACCGATAGAACAAGCTGTTCAGAAGTGGATATTCTACGATAGATCATATCCACTCAATTGAACAAATAATTGAAAAATATAGCGAGTACCAGAGACCGCTGCCTGTATGTTGCTTTCATCGACTACCAAAAAGCCTTCGACACGATCCTGCACTCTTCCATATGGACAGCTTTAAGCTCACAGCACGTAGAACACAAATACATAAAAGTTATTAAGTGTACCTATATACAACAACTGCAGTAGCAGAGTGAAGCTTGAGTCGACAGGCCCGCCAATAAGCATAAAAAGAGGTATAAGGCAAGGGGACCCTCTGTCACCGAGAATTTTTATAGCGGTGCTAGAGATGGCCATCAGCAAAGTCAATTGGAACAGAAGAGGACTAAACATTAACTGAAAATTTATCAGTTACTTAGGGTTCGCTGACGATATTGTTCTTCTATCTGAAAATGCAAGAGAACTAGAGTCAATGATACTCTCACTAAAATCTGCGAGCGTTGAAGTAGGCTTGCAAATGAAGCTAAATAAAACCAAAATTATGACTAATAGCAAAAAATATCCCTTAATTAAAATATCCATAAATTTTGGTCAAGTTACACCAAAATTTATTAGATTACGTGGAAAGCTACATATACTTAGGAAAACAAGTTTCTTTCGACAAGCAAAACAACGAATTAGAAGTAAAAAGAAGAATCTCAGGCGCATGGAAAAAAATCTGGAGCTTAAAGGAAATATTAAAAGGAACTATGCCTATTAATTTAAAGTAAAAAGTCATGGACACGTGCTTGCTTCCCTCCATCACCTATGGATGCCAGACATGGAAGTACACACTGAGAGTGAAAAACATGATTAGGTCCTGTCAACGAAGCATGGAGAGAAGCATCACAAATGTGAGAAAAATACAAAAAATCCCACATAACATTACAAGACTAAAGTTATAGATGCACTTCAATTCTCACAAAGATTAAAATGGTGCTGGGCAGGACACGTGGCCAGGATGGAGGACAACCGTTGGACTACCAGACTGACGTCATGGCAGGGCCCTGCAGGCATACCAACAACTCGCTGGGAAAACGACAGAAAAATAGCAGGAAAACACTGGAAAACAAAAACCAAAGATAGGGACAAGTGGAAAAATCTGGAGGAGGCCTTCACCATCACATAAGAAGGGGTTCCTGCATATCAACATAGAAAGTAGAAAAATTATAATTCCATAATTAGAGAATGTAATATTATTATTACAGAAATTAAAATTAGTTAGGGAATAGATTATAGATTATACATTATAGATTAATTAATTCACAATCAATAGTTATAATAAGAAATCGTATTAATTAATATAAATAAACTAACAATATTAAGAATATTAAATTATAAACAACAATAATAATACAGAATACTGATTGAATCAACCATAATTATTAAAATAAGAATATATTTGAAATGTGATTACGCAAGAAATAAAAGGCTTTTTTATTTTTATTTATTTTAACTTAAAAAATAAAACTGATTAGGTAAAAAATTCGTAGTAACCACATAGAAAATGTCCTAAAACTAAGTGTATACTAAACTTTGTACTGTCATTGTAAAATTTGATATTTTTTGTCATGGCTTACGGGGCGGGTAATACCGGAACCCTAAACTGTGCGTGACCCGATACGCACTGGTCCGGTTTTTGAATATGCTCCAGGTGATTCCGCCGCTAACATCGTGTACCTTATAGAGAAGCGCTATCATTAAAAAGTTTCTAATTTCCAATAAATACCAGGACTGGTCGGCATTTTAAATGGAAGAGGTGATACAGTCGGTGTCCTGCATAACACTCTTCCAAATTCCTAATTCTAAGAGGGGTCAGGTAATGAAGGATGTTGACTGTTAGTTTATCTTATCTTAGCGACAGCTTTTTATTTTCCAACATACACGCGAACAAAGTCGCGGGCATCAGCTAGTGTAGAATAAGTTTATACTCCTGCGATTTTTGAATTATTCAAAAGGTTATAGCAAAGTAAATATAATAAGTAAGACTAGAACTACCTACTGACTTGTAAACGGTCAAAAATTGGACAAGGAGAATTACGCAACAAAAGCGCTCCTTTCGTGCTGGAGTGGCGAAAAACTAATTTATTTTATGATTAATATGGGGTTTTGACCATATGAATCAGGATTTTGCCTTCAATCATGCATAACTCATCATACATACAGACTTCAGTATTGTCATCTTTCTACACGAATCGATAACCCATAAACATCACATGAAACTCAGATTGAAGTTTTAAAACAATAAAATAAATTTTAGAAAGTAGACAGTGTAATCAGAATGCCACCTGAACCAAGCACAGATAAATCAGTTATTTACCTTCGTAGCACTGGGATCTAAGCCAACCAGCCGCTCGTCCGTCTTCTAGATCGTCCGGTGCATGACTAGCGTTCCCCCGCGCGGGAAGCCAGACTCTCATTATCTATTACTACCCGACCAAGTATGGTCAAGCGCAGCTTACGCCACATTAATCAGTATTATACGCCGGACACTTGTTATTTACTTATTTCTAAACACACTAACATAGTTATAACTACTACTCATTTTTTTTGTAAGAGGGCAATTAATTTCCTTTCAATATAATTCAAATTTATATTGATTTATCAAAGGGAAAATGCGACATCAACCATTTTGTTCCGGAAAATGGCAAACGGACGCGTTATATGAATCAGAAGAACAAATTTCAAATAAATTTATTCAGTACCTAGACAGCAATTATTTGATAAATATAATTTGTCCCAGTTAGGGATGTCGATAAACTGTACAAAAAAAAATTACATGCCGTTTTGTTAGTTGGTTACAGAAAATATACCTACCCATAGAAATCGAAAATTTTGTCTCTGAAGAACTACCCTTATACAAGCTGTTCCCGCGACTTCGTTCGCGTGGTTGTCGGCAAAAAATGATGTTATATAAGCTTAATAGCCTTCCTCGATAAATGGGCTATACACAAAAATATTTTTTCAATTCGAACCAGTGTTCAACCAAACCGACAAACTCTTCAGCTTTATAACAACAACTAGCTTTTGCCCGCGACTTCGTACGCGCATATCCCGTTATTTCCAGTTCCCGTAGGAATTTCGGGAAATCCTCTCTTAGTGCTCCCCTACGGAGTGTAGGGAAGCTACCTGCAAATTGCAGCTTTCTACGACCAGTAGTTTCGGCTGTGCGTTGTCTGTCAGTCACTCAGTCAGTCAATAACTGAAGAATTTTAAATAGATTAATATTGATGTATTTTTTTCTAAAATTGATCAAATTATTTTTGTACACAACCCATTTTATTTTTCATTTATTGTGCCTCGATATAAAATCAGAAACGTGCGAGTCGGATTCGCCCGCCAAGGGTTTCAAAGGAATGGTGATTTTTAACCCCCGACCAAAGGGGTGATGTGTGTGTTTGTATGTGGCATCGTAGCTACTAAACGGATGAACCGATTTTGATTAAGTTTTTTAAGGTAATTTAATCGACTGTGTTCTAGGCTTTGATTCAATAAAATCGGTTAAGCTGTTTGAAGATCATCAGCTCTTTACTAGTTGGTGAAGGGATGTGTGCTAATTTTAACATTTATAAAAATAAATAAATGAATGAATGAATAAATAAATGTTCTTGCAATATCATTGAAGTAACACTTCAATAATATTGCAAGAACATTTATTTATTTATTTTTAGAACATGGAGGACTTACAACTTATAAAAATAAACAAGAAAAACGGAAACCATAGTAGTAGTACCAAAAACCCAATTACAAATCCTCGCGTATAGACTTACAATACTAATTTATGGTGTGAGCACAAAACCACAGAACACACCGCATTCATTAAAAGATTTTTATTTTCCACTTTTTAGTGGTGATATCGCACAACTAAGTGACATTATTCCCATAATGATTCGTTGTACTATTCGCCGTTAAGGAGTTTCTTTGTGTGCTAGTGGTTTCAATGAACAGATTATTGGTAGATTAGTAATCTTAAGTTCTTAACCTAATGCCGAAGCATGACCTGAAATCTGCAGGATACCCAACCCCTCACTTACTTATAACAGACGTGTCGTGTTTTGAATGATCTCAATGAGAAGGGGGTAAATAATTAGGCATATTGTGATACCCTTGACTAAGCAGATTTTGATTTTTTTAAATAGTAATAATAAATATTTTATTTCAGTTCAGACCCGATCGATCCCGACCACTTATCACCAAAATTCGTAATTGGGTGTGAAAATCGCTCTCTTCATGTTTTGTTCCCCAAATCTGGAAGTCTGCGTTTATAACCCCGCTGCATAAAAAAGGCACAAAAATGAAGTAGTTAATTACAGACCTATTTCCAAATTGTGCATATTAGCTAAAGTTTCTGAGAGGGTAGTCAACAACTAAGTTTATGCAGCGCTGAGTCAGTATTTTAGCCCTTCTCAGCACGGATTTTTTAAAGGCCGTTCAACAGTATCTAATCTGCTTTGCTCAATGACTTTCTAACGGACAAAATGGACAATGGGGAACAGGTCGACGTCGTTTCACGGATTGCAGTAAGGTTTTTGATAGAATTGACCACAATATTCTTAAATCAAAGCTTTTTAACAACTGTATTAGAGGAGATCTTCTTCGTTGGTTTACTTCATACCTTGAAAACAGATCTCAAGCTGTCGTTATCAGTAACTACATATCGAGCTGGGTGTCAGCTCCTAGTGGTGTTCCTCAAGGTTCCTTGATGGGTCCGTTACTTTTATCATTTATGTGAGCGACATCGACTCGTGTTTTCACAACTCAACTTTACATTGTTTTGCTGATGATATAAAGATATTTTCTTCAATATCATCAGATGATGACATAGCTGCTCTTCCGTCTGACCTGGCGCGATTGGACGATTATTGCTTGATTAACAAACTAGACTTGAACCTTGTTAAATGTTCAATAATCTCCTTTAGCAGAAAACGGGTTCCTCTCCCTACAACTTATAAACTTAAAAGACACCTATTGCAGAGATGCGACGGTGTTCGCGACCTAGGCGTATTTCATGATTCTGAACTTTTATTTAACTTTCTAGGTGCATTGAGCAAATAGTGACCAAAGCTTCAGTTGATATTTGTACCAAATTTCAACTGAATTAGTTAAGTAGATTCGGAAAAAACTCGGCGGTGACAGACAGACAACCGAGTGAGTTGTCTGTCTGTCAGAGGTTCAAAACCCTAAAAATAATAGGAGGGTTCTTAGCCTTTTAGTTTTATATAAGTTCAAATATTTTGGCCCAAGCGTCGTTGCCTCGGAAGTCTGCCTTATTTTGTATTAACTAAGTATTATTTTATTTACTAGTAGGTCAGAACATATTATTGTTTACTTTTTAAGGGTTTTCGGCGAGGGTTTTTATTAAATAACTTTGAAATAATTTATATAGCATTCATAATATTATATTAGACCATAAGAATCGATAAGGATGAGCTGAAGCAGGTCGACAAGTTCCGTTATCTGGGGAGCACGTTGACATCAACGTTGTGTAGCCTTGATGCAGAGATCGAAGTGTGCTTCTTCACGGGTGACCCGTCCTGTTGTGCTGGCGTGATTGCGGACGTGATTCGGAAAGGGATGGAATTTTATCCCATTCTTCGACATCCCGCTCGGTCACAAATCCCGGCCTTGGTATAATGTAGAATGCGCCCATGCTGAGACCCGAAAAGAGTCTGCCTACCTCACCTTAAGCCTTTTTCTTTTTTTTACCGGGGGTATTCCTCATGGATGTCCTCGGCGTCTGTCAGACTCTGTCACTAAAACGTGGGAACGTAAGCGACTTCCGTAATCCCCGGCTGGTGCCGGCCCGCCTCTGCTGGCCACCTCGGGTCAGCGGGGAGATTGAGGTGTTTGAATCCCCCCGCGACGTCAAAGAGGGGCGCACGGGAACACCACGCGCCGCCACCTCGGGTCCGGATTCTTTACCAAATGTTAAAAGTAGCGAATGTGACATCATATTGAATGGAGAAAAACTGGAGTTCATTAATCAGACGGTTTTCCTAGGTATCACATTGGACGAGAAATTACAATGGGGGCCTCATATAACATCTCTTGCGGGTCGTCTAAGCTCAGCCGCGTATGCTGTTAGAAAGATAAGACAGTTAACAGACGTAGAAACCGCACGTTTGGTCTACTTTAGTTACTTTCACAGCATTATGTCGTACGGTATTTTGCTGTGGGGTCGGGCTGCTGACATTGAATCCATATTTATTTTACAAAAGAGAGCTGTCAGAGCCCTTTATAATCTGCGTCGCCGTGATTCTCTTAGGGAACTTTTTAAAAAGATTAATATTATGACAGTCCCTTGCCAATTCATTTATGAAAATATTATGTATGTGCGGAAAAATCGTCATCTTTTTAGTAAAATTAGTGATAGACATAATTTTAATACTAGAAATAAAGACAAATTAGATCAACCATTTTTTAGATTAGCTAAAGTCCACAGTTCTTTCATGGGGTATTGTGTTAAATGTTACAATAAGATACCTTCTGACATATTAAAACTAAATGAAGGAAAATTTAAAACTTATGTTAAAAGTACACTTTGTAAACAAGCATATTACAAATTAGAAGATTACATTCAGGATAAGAATGCTTGGAAACATGCTGGTCCTGCTCCATAGGACAATCAAGGGTGTAGACAAAATCCAACTGGTTGATCTATGTATTAACTTTATAGATATACTGTTCCTTTTTTTGTGTTTCTATTTTTCTGTTGACTCACACACTGTTTAATTAATGGTTCCAATGTTTGTAAATATGTGAGTACCATTTACCTAAATTTCTTTAGAAAATGAATAAGTTTACCTCTACTGGTGATACTTTGTTCTTATAAGTAGCATACTCTGGGTGCATCGTCCTCACATAATATTAAATTAATTTTTGTATACCAAATTTTGTAAATCATTATTTGAAAAGAGTAACTATGGAGTTTCTTGTCCGTTCTTCTCCATAAGAATCTACCTTTCCGAATGGACAGTAGAGTCACTTTATTAATGTAATTCTATTATTTTTACTGAACTGTAAACGATGACGTTCAAAAGTGCCGTTTAATGGCCTAATTGAAATAAACGTTTTTGACTTTTGACTTTTGATGAATAAATGGACGGCGACAACGGGACTTCTTCACGCCACCGATGCAGTGACGCGAGGAATTTGCCTCCAGGTCCCAGGGCGGAGATCCGGCCAGTGCGCAAGCCGCCTCGTAGGAGATCGTGCGATAACTCTTAATGACTTTGAAGGCCATCACCCTCTGCGGCTTCCGCAGAACAGTGATGGTGCTGGCCGCCAGGTCAGCCACCCAGATCGGGACCCCATACAGGGCCATCGATCGCACGATCCACACGTACAACCGCCTGCAGGCGGTGTTCGGGTCCCCCAGGTTGGGAAACAGCTTTGACATCGCCCCAGCTGCTCCCAACAACTTGGGCGCCAGCCTAGTTGACCTCACCTTAAGCCTTTTTTTTTATGTCGGGGGAAATCTTCTTGGATGTCCGCCCTGGGGTGGGCGGAGGGGTCTGTCAGACTCTTACTGACTAAAACTACCCCGGTGTTCCATCTCTCACCTACGCCGGGGATCGCAGGAACGTATGCGACTTCCACAATCAAGCGTATGCGACTTCCGCCACTGCGGGCCACCTCGCGTCGGCGGGGGGAGTGAGGTGTTTGACTCCCCCCACTACGTCAAAGAGGGGCGCATGGGAAAACCACGCGCCGACACCTCGGGTCCGGATGAATGGGGGGCGACGGACATCCCCAAGTCCGCCGCCCCTGGACCCAGTTAGGGCAGCGTATGCCCTCCTCCGACGCCCGATGCGCCTGCTGCGGGCCGGGAGAGCGGTCGTGATCTCCTCTCCTTTCCGCAGCCTCCTTCTGCGCGATAACTGTCTCGCAGAAGGAGACCACCGCGTCCCGGGACTCCTCACCGCCGACCATAGCATGAACTAGGTCCGGCAGCGAGAGGTCTTGGCCTACCACAGAGATGAGGGCACGGCGCGGCTCCTCCCAAGCTGCACACTCTGCCAGCGTATGCCGTGCCGTGTCCTCCCGACAGTCGACGCAGTGGTGGCATCGAGCGTCCGGCTCCCTGCCTATGCGACNCCATAGCATGGACTACGGCCGGCAGCGAGAGGTCACCGCCTACAACAGAGATGAGGGCACGGCGCGGCTCCTCCCAAGCTGCACACTCTGCAAGCGTATGCCGTGCCGTGTCCTCCCGACAGTCGACGCAGTGGTGGCATCGAGCGTCCGGCTCCCTGCCTATGCGACACAAGAACCTCCCGAAGCAGCCATGCCCCGAGAGGACCTGCGTCGCACGAAACGACAGGGAGCCGTGCCTTCTCCCGAGCCAGAGGTCGAGCACTGGCCGGATGGCCTCGATGGTGATGAGGCCGGCGGAAGGACTCGAAAGCCTGTCCCGCCATCCCGCCACCAGGACCTCGCGCAGCTGTGACCGACGCAGCTCCAAGTGTCGCTGCGTCCGTCGCTTGCCGCGCGCCCGCGCGTCCTCGCGCCACCGGTGCAGTGACCCGAGCACTTTCGCCTCCAGGTCCCACGGCGGAAATCCGGCCAGTGCGCAAGCCGCCTCGTAGGAGATCGTGCGATATCCCCCGATGACTCTGACGGCCTTTTTACCCTCTGACCTCACCTTAAGCCTGGATCAAGGCCCGTGATCAAAACGTTAGAGCACGCAGGGTTCGCGAGAGGAAAAGAGCTTTTAATTCTGCAACAAGTGAGTTCTACGTGGAGCACGTTTTGACCATGTCAGACGTATCGGGGCCAAACTAGCATCACACTGTCCGAGTAGTAAACAGTTCTGGTCTCTTTCGAAAGCGGTTGAAACGAATTTTTGTCGGCCCACTTTACCACCAATGCTGAAACCTGATGGGTCGCTGGCTCACTCTGTAAGCGAGAAAGCAAATTTATTTGCGTCCCTCTCAGCAAGCTTCCTGCTTATGGCAATGGCATCCTAGCTGATTTTTGTAGCTGGATATCAGACTTCCTTAGTGAACGGTCGATCCGAGTAGTCGTTGAAGCTGCTCCTCTGACCTCATGGCTATCTGTCTGTCATGGCTATCGGTCTGTTCTCTCTGCAACTCTTTTCCTCAATCAATGACCTGCTTCAGCCTGGTATTATTGGGTACGCAGATGACAGTTCGGTTTCAGAGAGATACTTGTCCAATGCAAAACCCAATCCAATCATATATCATCCAATGCAATTTCGGAAATCGGTGTTTTTGATTGTTTCTTCGTTTTTTTTTACACCGACTTCCGAAATGTGTTTTGATTTGGAAGTCGGTTGTATATTTTTTTGTAAAAAATTACTAAATTGACATTATTCCCATGATGAGTGGTCGCGCTATTTCCCTTTAAGGAATTGTTTTGTGTACAATAACCCCTCAAAAGGTGTTGTGGTTTATTATGTTACATGTTGTAGAACTAAACAAAACGCAAAAAGAATGATCAAGACCGTTTCGTAAACAATAAAGTTATGCCCGAATAGATAACATTTTTTTTTTTTTAGTCTTGCATGTTTACATTGTCTACATTTCAATTGCATAAAAATGACCAAGTGGAAGTGCGGAGTCTCCTAATACAAGCAATTCCTTGCTTAAAAGGTGGTTTCCAATAATATGTATCAAAATGCCTATTGTAATTGAAATAAACATTTTTTTTTTTTTTATATCCCCAAAAACATTTTTGACTTTTACTCATCCTATACATCTGTGTACCCTTTCACGGTGTACCGGCGTGATGTTATATTATAAAGTGGTATAAACAATAAATAGATATGCGATTTCAGCAATCTCGGAAGGTTTGCTATCATTTATTGAAGTTCT
Organism: Mamestra configurata; assembly: GCA_002192655.3. Lineage (NCBI taxonomy): Eukaryota > Metazoa > Arthropoda > Insecta > Lepidoptera > Noctuidae > Mamestra > Mamestra configurata. The sequence goes on from NDFZ01004115.1 coordinate 12,000, forward strand.
TCATCAGATCTTCACCAAATTGAAATGGCACCAGTCCGAAAAATACTCTTCCAAACAAAAAGAGAATCATCCAAATCGGTTGACAAATGTCGAAAATAACGCTGGACAAACGTGCAAAAAAAATGAGACGAATTGAGAACGTCGAACGTCCTTTTTTTGAAGTCGGTTAAAAATGGGAGCCAAGTTCAATTTAAGAATATGCGATATTGTAGACTTCACCGATAAAAGAATTGAGATCTGAATGTGTGTTTTTTAGGGTTCTGTACCCAAAGGGTAAAAACGGGACCCTATTACTAAGTCTCCACTGTCCGTCTGTCTGTCTGTCACCAAGCTATTTCTCATGAACCGTGATAGCTAGACAGTTAAAATTTTCACAGATGATGTATTTATTTCTGTTGCCGCTATAACAACACAAATAATAAAAATAAATTTATTTAAAAATTAAGGGGGCTCACATACAAGAAACGTCTTATTTTTCGGTTTATGGTACGTAACCCTTCGTGTGAGAGAGTCCGACTCGTACTTGGCAGATTTTTTATTTTCCTTTGTGCCTAATTCCCTTTACGCGTGAATGCGATTCACCAGTATTGATGATACGCTTTATTAAGAAACAAATAAATATAAAAAAGTATATGTGACCTTTGAACTGTGATGAAAAAACTTGTAGTTTACAAGCTTTTTTAAAAAAAACCAAGAATTCTTGTTCGCAGTCGCTTTATTTAGCATTTAGTTTCGGCGTTTACCCCCATAGTCAGTACAGCGGTAGACAGCTAGCCGAACGCGCGCGTACATATTATTTCTATTACTCCGTGAACAAGCACTTGACAACGGTTCTCAAACTTGTACCTAAGTTACTCAGGATGTTCACGTGCAAGGCTTGTCAAGTTGTAGCTAGAGATGGCGTAACTTGCACACTATGCAACGGGCAGTTCGACTTCCCCTGCGCAGGTATAACGGAAGTTCGATGGAGAAAGCTCGGGGATCGAAAAGCAACGTGGAAATGTTCTAGCTGCAAATCATCAGCGGCAGCCAGTCCCCGCGCTCGGAGACCATCTTGGTTGAGCTCAGACGGCTCTCAACCCAAATGGAGGCAATGCCAGCGCTGGTTGAAAGCGTAAAAGCAATCCAAACTGAGCTCATCGAGTTAAAAGCCATCAGATCTGAATTCTCTAAAATTAAGTCATCCATGGACACTATCAACGATGATATGAAGATGACATGCAAGGTATCGACACTTGAGAAAGAAACCGAGGCCATGAAGAAGACAAAGGAAAAGATTCTTGTTCTGCGAAGCCGTGTCGAGAAGCTTGAGAATCAGCAATGTGTGAGTGAGCAGAGATCCCGGATAAATAATATTGAGATCAACGGAGTACCGATGTCGACCGACGAAAACCTATTCTCACTAATAGCTAAGATCGGGGATGTCATTAACTGTCATATTCCAAAAGAACAGATTAATTATGTAGCTAGGGTGCCGATGCGCAACGACAAAGAAAATAAAAACATAATTTGTTCGGTGCATAACAGCTACTTGAAAAATGAGTTTGTAGCTGCCGCAAAAAAGCACAAGACCCTGAATGCTAGTGACCTGGGCCTGCGGGGCGTGAACAGAATCTATATTAACGACCACTTAACATTCGAAAACAAAATCCTTCTGAATAAGACCAAAACCAGAGCTAAAGAACGTGGTTTTGAGCATGTTTGGGTCAGGGGATGCAAAATAATGCTTCGGAAAAATGCCACGTCCCCAAAACATCACATCAAGTCTGAGCAGGATTTAAGGAAGTTTTTATACTAATGTTATCTATTCATCATTTTGGCAAGTCGTTTGTTTATTACATCGGTTCATTCGGTTTGAGAAACATTATGCACTTGTTTTTTCTACACATTCCATTTTCGCCGGCCTTTTGTTCGCTTATCAAATTCAAATTCAAATTCAAAAGTCATTTATTCAAATTAGGCCGAGTGCCAGCACTTTTTGAACGTCAAAGTTCTACATAAAGACAGTCCCCCAAAACGCCCGCCCGTCACCACTTCCTAGTGTTTTAGCTGGGAAGAAGAAGTGGCGCAACAAACTCCCCAGCAACACATCTGTCTGTTGAGTTATAAGAACTATCACTTATACAAAGATATGTAAGTAGTCAGTATTCTTACAAAGAAAACAATACAACAAAGGTAACACGTAAAAACATAAAACTTAATAATTCGCTACTTGTAAGCTAGCACACTCCATTATGCCAGCATAAACAGACAAACTCAAGCATAAAAACAATATCAAATCAAACTAAATAAGCCTCCAGACATGAAGGGTGTGCCCGCTTACACGTACAGAGGGTAGAATTTAATAAAAAGATCTGTGACTCGACGCCACAAGTGATAAACCAGGGCCATCAAAATTAAACATTAAGCATATAATCGTTATAACAATAGTAAAATCCATGGCTAACAAGACGACCTTTCACCACAAGCAGCACCCGTTCACGAGCATAACGCAAAGATCAGCCATTACCCCCCTCGCCATATTTGAGGGAAAGAGGTAACCCGACCCCCGACGCTACCGCAAGCAGTAAAATCTAAGGGAGCATGACGAACTTGCTGCCGGTTGCTCAGGATAGAATAAAATCATACAACTGTCGAAGTCACTAGTTAATCACATGTTGCAATACACTCATTATAAAACATTGTTATGAGAGTATCAAGTCAAAACAAAAAAAAAAAAAAAAATAACAAATAATTGACCTCTACGGACATATAAATTAACAAATATATGAACTCATATGTCATAAGCTAACTCTGAAAGAATATTAAAAACGAAGTATGTCTTGCGTTCAACACTGCGACCAACTATTATCATCGTCTAAATAATCATTGATTGAATAGTATGCCTTCGAACAAAGGTTAGATTTAACTTTAGCTTTAAACGAGTTAAAAGGCAGCTCAAGATAAGAAAGAGGTAGCTTATTGTAAAAACGGATACCGAGCCCCACAAATGAGCCTTGGACCCTTCGAAGACGATGGGATGGTGCATGTAATTTGTGCTTGTTTCTAGTGTTAAAGTTATGGATATCACTGGTTTTAGTGTATAAATGTATATTTTGCCTAATATAAATTGAGAAAAAAAATAAATTGAGATGCTACCGTGAGAATTCCAATATCTTTGAAAAGTTCTCTTAAGGAAACTCTTGACCCCAGCTGATATATTGCTCGAACAGCCCGTTTTTGTAACACAAATATATTTTGTATGTCTGCAGCTCTTCCCCATAATAGGATACCGTAAGACATAACGCTATGGAAATAACTATAATAGACTAACCGAGCTGTGTAAACGTCAGTGTATTGTCTTACTTTCCTGACGGCGTAGGCAGCCGAGCTGAGCCTTAATCGCTTGGTGTTGACCGTTCCGCATTATTTGTACACTATGATTTCAATTGCTATTACCTTAAACGTAAAGATTCATTTAGCTTGTTGATGCATAAATACCGAGCTTGTTATGGCCATATTTTTATATTGACACCGTACTGTTTACAATGCTAATCATACTCAATTTATATGTCGCTAAAGTCCTAATTTCTCTACTCACAATAAGTAAACAAACTCATAGAAATAATATTATTTTGTTCCACGAATTGAATGTACCTTACATTTCTAATGTTCATGTTAGGCTTACGTTTTTGCTTATTTTAGATGGCGTCCCTTAGCATTTACTATCAAAATGTGCGGGGACTGCGAACTAAAACAGGAGTTTTCTATAGGAATGTATGTATAAATAGCTTTGATGTTATTTGCTTGACAGAGACATGGTTAATTGATGGGATATCTGATTCTGAAGTTTTTGACGACAGATATCTCGTATGGAGGCGGGACCGTGATTATGCTAACACTAATCAAATTATGGGAGGAGGTGTTTTGGTCGCGGTTAAACGAGAACTTGTGGCAGATACTCGCAGTGAATGGTGCTCGACTGCTGAGGACTTGTGGGTTACATTGACACTACTGCGAAAAAAACCAAGAATATCGTATAAAATGCACATATGCGTAGCTCATATTTGCTGTCAGTGCCTGGGCAACTCTTTAGCAATCCAACTAGGCAATTTCTCAGACAACCTATCGAATATCGTCCTTCAGAATTCTGCCGATAAGTTTGTTATTCTGGGTAATTTAAATCAACCCAACATAAAGTGGCAGCTGACTGCCGAAGATTATACCTTATGCCCAACTAACCTGCAGGGCGTTATCCAAAGAAACTTTATTGATAATCTCAATATCTGTAACCTTTTACAGTATAACAGTCATTCAAACAACAACAATAGGATTCTGGATCTGGTGCTATCTAATCTATATCTATCTAATGACCAAGATTTTGTCACCCGTTGTGGTGATCCACTTGTACCTGAGGACTCGCATCACAATGCATTATGTATCACTGCAGAATTGCATAGTCTTCCTGTTCGTCTGTATGTAAAATTCTTATACCATTTGGCTGACTTTAATGCAATAAATGACGAACTTAATCTTGTGGATTGGCAAAGTGACCTAAACTGTCGGCCATTGGAAGATGCTGTTACATACTTTTATTCGGTTATCGATAGGCTACGTAATACTTTTATACCAACAAAAACAGTAGTTTGCCAAACAAAGTATCCGCCCTGGTACAAAAGCCCATTAATCAAGGCTTTTAAAGAAAAGGCTAAATATCATACTAAATTTAAAAATATGAAAACATCAGACTACCATTGTTTTGTTCTGTTAAGGCAACGGGTTAATGACCTGGAAAAGACTATGTTTGATGATTACATAACAAAAATAGAATCAGATATAATTAATAACCCTCGAGCTTTTTGGAGTTATGTTAAAGCAAGGAAACATTCAAACTCCTATCCCTCAGTTCTACACCTTGGGCAGATGTCTTCTGGTGACGGTGACGTAATCTGCAACATGTTTGGTGACTTCTTTCATTCCAACTTTCTTCCGGGTACTAGTGCTGGCACCAGTAAACAAGGTAACAGCTCTCTGTCATGCGATGTGAATCATAGCAGTGCGGCACAAAACACATCTAATATCAGTTCCGTAGAAATATGTGAGGAAGAGCTCTATAGATTGCTTAAACAAGTTGACTTAAATAAATCAGCTGGACCAAACAACATGCCACCGGTTTTTATCGTGAATTGCACCAAAAGTCTCTCTGTCCCGCTCTCGATTTTGTTCAAAAGATCACTTGATACGGGTGTGGTACCCACGGTCTGGAAGTCGGCATATATAACGCCGATCCACAAAAAGGGGCTAAGAACTTCTATCGAGAATTATAGACCGATCTCTAAGTTGTGTGTGTTTTCAAAAATTTTGGAGAAGATAGTTTACAAACAAGTTTATTCGGCTATCAAACAAAGCTTCAGTGAAAATCAGCACGGTTTCTTAAGAGGTCGGTCTACCACGTCCAACCTAGTTCTTTGTAGCGACTACCTATCAGAATCCATGTCACACCGATCCCAGGTCGACGTTATATATACCGATTACAGTAAATGTTTCGATCGTATTGATCATATTACTTTAATGCGTAAACTTTTATCGATGGGTATCAGGGGTAACCTATTCAGGTGGTTCGCGTCGTATGTTGAGAACAGGTGTCAGACTGTGGTGCTGAATGGTTACCTACTCATCTAGAGCTATGCGCGTTCCCTCGGGCGTTCCGCAGGGGTCGCTAGGGCCTCTATTATTTAATATTTTTATTAATGACGTCATTTCCTGTTTCCGGCACTCTAAAATATTGCTGTACGCAGATGACATGAAGATTATGAAACAGATAACCACCCATACAGACGCTCTCTTACTGCAGGAGGATCTAGATGCCTTTCAAACCTATTGTAACTTAAATAAGTTGGATTTAAACGTCTCCAAATGCTATGCGTGCTCTTTCACTCGTAAATCTCACTCTTTATACTTCCCATACAAACTCATGGATACCCCAATTACTAGAGTCAATTCTATCAAAGACCTCGGGGTTACATTCGATTCTAAGCTTATTTTTGACACTCACATTAATAATAGTGTCAAAAAGGCGTCGAAAGCTCTAGGTTTCATTTTCAGGGTCTCGTCAGAGTTCAGAAGCATCAAGACTGTCAAAATCCTATATTGCTCCTTCGTTCGTAGTCACCTCGAGTATGCCTCTCAAGTCTGGAACCCTAACTATAATATTTATATCGATCGTTTGGAGGGCATACAGAAAAAAATCCTAAGGTACATTCAATTTCATTCGAAAATATATCTACCTAATTACCATAAGCGATTTAAAAAATTTCATATTCTACCCCTTTGTGAAAGAAGAAAAATTGCTGGTTTAGCATTTTTATCAGAAAATTGCAAACGGATCATGCGACACCCCGGAGTTGGTGAGCAAAATTGGCATGCGAGTATGTTCTTCGTTTCTGCGTAAACCTCGTTTGTTACACATACCATCGACACGAACTACTTATAGACAAAACTCATACATAATTAGGGCGAGCCGTATGTACAATGAAACTTGCCAGGAAGTTGATATAGATCTTTTTAATACTAGCGTATCTAAATTTAAGAACACTTTTTCGATAGCATAACATAGCACTTGCACTGTATAATAAACTTGCATTGTTTAATAAAATAGAAAAACGCGAATGTAACACTGTCTACTACCTAGTGTTTAATAAGTTATATTTGTTTACTAACTGTGAAAACTTGTAATTGGCCATCATCATGTTATTAACTCTTAATATTGTGTCTGCCTAGCTGTAAGTTTTCCGAAAAAAATAAAATAAAATAGTCGCGTGCCAAACAGCCTGTGCAGCCGAACCGCCGAGTAGTGAGCAGCGCCGCGCGCGGAACTATCTCAGCCTCCTGCTTACAGCAGCCGTGCCAACCGTGCCAGACATCTCGACCTCGGTGACACACATATACGTAGGTACGTATAACATCTAAGTGCCTCAACTACCTTTTTATAGTTGGGTGTACCTAAACTAGGGGGATACCCCTTTTCTGTGAGAATATATTATGTTACAACCCTATGCAGAGTGAGAAGTTTCAACGTCATAACTAGTCACCACCGCCGACCACCACCTCTCCAATATCTTAGTGATGTACATGTACAAACGACACAATACTTATCCATTCCACCACAAATTGCATCGAGTACCTACAAATCAATATCGACTTGGAGTACGTAAATCATTACGATGTAATCATTAGAGCTGGCTCGGCAGCCGAGCCAGCGGCGGCAGCGCGGCGGCGAGCGTCCGGGGCTCGATCGTTACGGTTCCCTGACGCCAGGTGGAGAAGACGACTAGCGAGAACACCTTGCCTGTCGACTGGCGACTTTATTCGCAGCGCAGCAGTCGACCCAGTGCGGCACCGAATGAAAATAATGCTTGCAAGCTAAAAGGCGGCAGTG
>NDFZ01004115.1:20283-36986 GCA_002192655.3 Mamestra configurata
GCTCCCGGCCGACGGCGATCGCTTGCTCACTTACTTCCACGGAGATGTCTTCGAGACGTGGAAATATTTACACCGCACACGTGTTTGCATTCCACTAGTGTTATTATGGGAAAATGTGCTACCGGAAAATGTGCGTAAAATAAATAAAGTGCGTGTTACGGTCGCCGGAGAGCGTGTCGTAAGTTTTCGTAAAATCTCTCCTCGCACCTATTAGATGTAGTCGCAATTCGCACCTAGGCATACTTCCCAAAGTGTTACAAAACTATCTATTCGCTTTTTTTATTATTCCAAGTAGTGACGTTGTCCATGTTCACGTATTTTAATATGCATTCAGCAAAGTGAATGTGCATGAAGCAAATAAAGAAGTTGGGAATAGAGAAATACCAACTTTACTGAAATACTGATAGTGCCAACTCTAATTCAAAAATGCATGCAATCAAATTATGACATTTCGTAAAAATCAGTTCTATATATAATTTACATTTAAATTCAATACATAATAGTCCGGTCAAGTTAGCTTTTTTTCCACTCTAATTAAGTTACATTTATCTAAGGTAGGTATTACAATTAAATAGTTATACGAATAATTACGAAATTATGTACAAACGCGTATAAAAACAAAATAAATCATTGCGCATCAAAATATTTACCCACATCAAGTTAGCTCATTTAATTGCGGTAAAGTTACAATAAGTCGCATAGAGCTGAAAATTGTACGAATGTTTAGAACATCATTATAAAAGACATGTGAAAAGACTCCATCGATGCATTTGCAAAAAAAAAACAAGTTCAAAGTTCCCAAATATGTAAGATTTATCATAAAAATAGATCTACCTAAAATTTAAATATAATACATTTTTTCTATGGACAATGTCTGAAATAAAATGAATTTATTATTATAATTAAAATTGTAGTCATGCAATTATTTATAAAATTGTATTTATACTTTTCCTCCTTTGATTCACCGTTTCTGAGATATAACAATCCAAAAAGTTGAAAAAGTAGTGTTCTTTATAATATGCCTATGTACGCCTTGTTTAGACGAGTACATCACTGGAGCTGTAATAAAAGTTTAAAGAAAATCTTATCGGTCTGTACCTGTTACTTGTACATAAAAAAATAAAATTAAAATTTTAAAAAACCTTTTTAAAAGACTTTACTACAAAAAAAAACTGTAAAAAGTAAAAAAATAAATGTATTGATTTTTTTCGTTTAATATAGGTACGATTCTTTCTTTCTTTATTCAATACATTTTTTTTTTTTTTAATTTTTGAAAAGGAATACGGAATATTAGCTAACGAAATAAAAACTAAAAAAACTTGAAAAATATTTTTTTGTCTGATCAATGCCCGGATTAATGAGGAAAGTGGAGTGGTGACTGGTACCTAGGACCTAAAGAATTCTTTTTTATTTGTTTTTAGTACATTATTTACTTCATTATAGGTAAATTAAGATTATAATTAAATTAAAAATTTAAAAAAACCACCACCAAAAAAACTTTAAAAAGTAAAAAATAAAATGGATTGATCCTTTTAGTTTAATATAGGTACGATTCTTTGGGCCAAGCATCATCGTGTCGGGGGACCGCTACTATACTAAGTATGTAATTACATAAAAATGCGGTCTCCCGAGGCGAAGACGCGACTTAAATTTGTTATATATGTTACTACTATGCATTTTTTCACGTCTTTCTCTCGGGGGTATCCCCCCTTGACTTTAACAAAAATTAGCACTTTAAAGCTTAATATTTCGCAAAAGGATCCTTGGATGGAAAAATGGTTTCAGCGCACACTCAAAATTTTAAAACGATATATTCAATGACACCCCACACCATAAAACAAATCATCGCCACTTTACATATAGCCCCCTCCTATGTGTGATATATATAGTGACAATGATATTTTTGGAATCCTAAAAAAAAAATATTTCAATATTTTATTTTAGGAATTTGTCGACGTGATTAATATGTATATTATTATGGTTAAGTCACAATGACCGCTTTTTGTTCAAATTATTCAATCAAAACCAGGGTGGAATAGAAAAGTTTTATTAATCCTTGTATCCCTGAATCATCATAAATCCCTACACTACTTTTAATAATTATTACTTAAATTTTTCAAATCGGTTCTTTCCTTAAATTGTTACGAGCGGTATTAAAATGCTCTATGAATGAAAAATGTTGCGGTTTGAGCGAACTGGGGAGAATCATAATGATTGGTCCAATAAAGTTGAAACACGGCATTAATGGTTTCGATAAAAAAATAAGACTAACAAATGTTTGGATGTTTCTAAAATAAACCCTTAAAGGGGCGAAAAAGGCGTGATGAAGTTTTTTGGGGAGGACATTATTGCTTGCTTCAATTTACGTGGAAATTGGTATGAACAAACTAAAAGTGGTATTATTGAAACAGATTCAACAATTTTTACATAATCAACTCCTGAGCGGGGTTGCCTCACTACTCAGTGTCGCCAATCGCTCAACTACTGCGCCACTGATCCTAAAACCACCAGAAATGAATAATTTTTCAAAATTAACCTCTAAAAGAGGGTAGACGGGGCGTTGAAGTTTGTGAAGATCCTACTAAATTCGCGCGGACGAAATCGCGGGCATAGTGCTAGTATAATAAACAATTGTAAAATGCTAGTAGGTACATAAGAACCTACATGTTATTTCTGAATCTGATGATGAACTATGGGTTAGTTCATCACCATCATATCAGCCGAAAGACGTCCACTGCTGGACATAGGCCTTCCCTCAGTGTCACCACCACAACCGGTCCTTTGCGTCTCGTATCCATCAGCTACCTGCGACCCTCACCAGGTCATCGGTCCACCTTGTGGGAGGCCTTCCAACGCTGCGTCTTCCGGTACGCGGTCGCCATTCCAGAACTTTTCAGAAAGACCCCATCGACCATCTGTTCTGCGAGTAATGTGCCCTGCCCACTGCCACTTCAGTTTGGCAATCCTTCGGGCTATGTCGGTAACCTTGGTTCTCTTGCGGATATCGTCATTTCTGATCCGATCACGCAAGGAAACTCCGAGCATTGCCTTCTCCATTGCTCTTTGGGTGATTTTAAGCCTTCTGGTGAGGCCCATTGTAGCGACCACGTTTTAGTTCCATAAGTGGCAACACTCACTGGTTATAGACTTTCTTCTTTTCGTCTTGAGATCAATGGTTTTTGAAAATATCATATGCCCACTCTACTAGGAGAATTTCTAACGCTAACCCCTCTATGGCTCTGTTAGCACTCCTGAACCTTTAGTCCCTATTAGCCATTCGTTCAGCAAGTAATAATATTGAACTACACACTGCCAATTGACTTGAAGAATTAATAATAATAATAATAAAATTAATGAGCACATTGAGAGTAACTCAATTATGTCCGCCTCTCAGAATGGATGTAGGAAGGGGTCCCGCGGCACTAAGGAGCTACTCCTCATAGACATGGCCATAAGCCAACAGGTTCGTCGATCCTGCAAGGATCGGTCGACATGTTGGATAGATTACAAGAAGGCCTATGATTCTGTGCCACATACATGGCTCATGAAGGTGTTGGAGTTGTACAAAATAGACGCAACTCTACGCACCTTCCTTGAGTCATGTATGAGGCAATGGAAAACAGTCCTTCGCTATCCAGGATGTCGACCGATCCAAGGGAGTGATGAGCCTGTATGGATTAAACGGGGAATATTTCAGGGCGACAGTTTGAGTCCACTTTGGTTTTGCTTAGCTCTGAATCCTCTAAGCACACTGCTGGAGGATTCAGGCCTAGGCTATCGGTTGAGAAGAGGTGGTCAGGCCATATCTCACCTTCTTTACATGGATGATCTGAAACTCTTTGCCCCCAACAATTTGCGACTGATGGAGCTACTAAAGGTAACTGAAACCTTCAGTAGTGCCATCAGGATGGAATTTGGTGTGGACAAATGTGCAGTCATGCATGTAAAGAAAGGGGAGATTATGGAATCTGAGGGAATTCAACTCTCGGATTCCATACAGGTTAGATCCCTCAGCTCAACCGAAACCTACAAGTATTTGGGTATGTCGGAAGCGTTGGGCATTAACGGTACTGACATGAAGCAATCGCTGAGGGAGCGCTTCTTTGGCCGCCTGAAAAAGGTTTTAAACAGCCTTTTGTCGGGCGGAAATAAGGTGCGCGCCTTCAACGGTTGGGTCATGCCGGTATTAATGTACACTTTCGGCATACTCAAATGGACTCAAACCGAACTCGACGCCCTGGATAGAAGGGTCCGTACACTGCTGACCGCAAACCGGATGCATCACCCACGATCGTCGGTGATGAGACTGTACATCCCGCGGAAGTGTGGAGGTCGAGGCTTTTTAAATGCTAAGACTCTCCACAACCGCGAGATGTGCAGTCTCAGAGAATATTTTCTCAAAGCCGATGTGGGTATGCACCGAGATGTGGTCGCAGTGGACAAGGGACTCACCCCGTTGTCCATGGCTAAAGAGAACTGGCGCACACCTGTGATACTTACTACAGATGACCGCAAGGAGGTATGGAAAGGTAAGGAGCTTCACGGGCGCTTCTATCGGGCTCTTCATGGGTCCGATGTAGATTTCTCAGCGTCCGTGGCCTGGCTACGTTTCGGAGATCTCTTCGGGGAAACCGAAGGTTTTGTCTGTGCGATTATGGACGAAGTTATCTTGACGAATAACTACCGGAGGCATATTATGAAGGACGGGACGGTTGACATGTGTCGGGCATGCCACCGTCCGGGTGAGTCCATCAGACATATTATCTCTGGTTGTTCTCGTCTGGCTAACGGCGAGTACTTGCACAGGCATAACCAAGTGGCCAGGATTATCCATCAGCAACTTGCTTTGAAATACAAACTTGTGGATTCTGAGGTACCGTATTACAAGTATGTGCCCGACCCAGTTCTCGAAAATGACCATGTCACGTTGTACTGGGATCGGTCTATCATCACTGATAGGACTATTGTTGCCAATAAGCCTGACATAGTGGTGATAGACCGATTAGCGCGCCGCACAATGATAATCGATGTTACCATCCCACATGACGAGAACCTCGTGAAGGCTGAGAAAGAGAAGCAAATCAAGTATCTCGACTTGGTACACGAGGTTGTCGACATGTGGAATGTGGAATCGGCTGTCATTGTGCCGATTGTCGTTACGGCCAATGGCCTGATGGCCAAAAGCTTCGACGACCATCTGTCGAAGTTGGCGTTACGCAGTTGGGTAAAGGGCCTGATACAGAAGGCAGTACTCCTCGATACGGCTCGTATTGTGAGGAGGTTCCTTTCTCTGGAACCCTAACCACCGGTAGCTTGGACTCTGCTCCCGACAGCGGCGGACTACTACTTTTTATATTTTTTATTTAATTTTTTAATGTTTTTTTTTTAAAGAAATATTTAAAAATGTAAATTAGTGTGTAAGGAAAATAAATAAAGAGAATAATAATAATAATAATTTGATTTATTCCTCTCAAAAGGTACCGACATTGGTTCGTGACATATGATTTCAATCAAATTTTTAACCTTTGTGAGAGCTGGAGTCTGTAGTGGGTTCGGGACCTGTATGACAGATCTCCAGGCTCTCACCCTCTTAAAACAATACTATTAAGCACTAATTTGTAAACATCCAAGCCTTCACGTACATAGAGGAATATTTAAAAACTAAGATAGAGAAAATGTTAAAACTAAAAATGGTGTGTCTGTGAGTGTGTAGTGTATTGTGCGTGTTGCGTGTGTGTGTGTGAAAGTATATTTGTTAGAGTGAGTTTAATTAGTAGACTTCATTTTAATACACACACCTAAGTGTGTATTAAAATGAAGTCTACTAATTTACTAACTATCTTAACTATTTTAAAACAGCTAAAATATTTTCTGTCTCAGAATAATCCAAATCGAGAAGCCAATTTATTATTTTTGCTTTACATTTGGATTTGCACAAGGGGTATATGTTTAAAATTTTGTTAGTGTTATTGTACACATTGGCAGTGTGTATGTGTAGTTTCTACTACCTTACATAACTGCTAACTTGCACAACTTAAGAAGATATGTAAGTTAACAGGATTCTACTTCTGATCTCTTCATTTCTGATTTGCAAGGTAATTCCAAGAATTGGCCTGTGCTTTTCCATCGACCAGTCCTGTGCGTCTCGCATCTAGCGGATTCCCGCAGCCTTCAGCACTTACGGGAGGCAGTGCACGTTCGCCACTCCAAAACATTTTGACCCCTTCGACCATCTGTTCTGGGACCAATGAACCTGGTTCTAGGCCTTGCCCACTGCTACTTAAGTTAGGTGATTCTTCGGGCTACGTCGGTAACCGGTTGGTTTTCCTGCGTATATCTCTGTTCCTGATTCGATCGCGCTAGGAAGCTCCGAGCAAAGGCCTTTCCATTGCCCTTTGGGTGATTTTAAGCCTACTGCTAAGGCCCATTGTGGTTTCAGATCCATTTGTCATCACTTGTAACATGCACTGGTCATAGATTTTCGTCTTGAGACACAGTGGTATGTGAGATGAGAAGATACCACGCAACTTCCCGAACACCGCCCAGCCCAGTCGGATTCGACGGTTGAGCTCTGACTATATCGTCGGCAAATCGAAGGCACCCTTGGTTGACTGGTAGAGAATGCCTAAGGCATAGTTTTGTGTTGCATGAAGTTTTAATCTAATATTGATAAATAAAACTTTGTGAGTGCCCATAACATTAGAGGGTTGATCTTGATTTTCACATCCTGACTTATACCTTTCATTATCAACTCAGCAACATGAGGTGATGATTACCAGACACAAATAATTATCTGAATTACGTTAGAAGTATATGAAAGACAACAATGTCTTATATATATATACTATCTGATACTTTCTGTTATTTCTGTTATAAACGTGGGGTGTAGATAGGGAAATTATACAACCGATATGTACAAGCTCATATTTTGGACTGACGCAGCAGTCGTCCACTTAGAACTAGCTGTAGTAAACTACCCACTTATTTTTATAATCTATCATTGGTACTTTTACACTAGTACCTTCATAACATGTGTCCGTCTTTAATTGGAAGAACTTCTTATAGTCAACCATAGGTGTGTTACGTTTTGACCGAATGACAGGCTGCGATTCCAGAGAGGGAGCTGCTGTCGAAATAATTTCCTTTCCAGTGGATTGGTCGCCTTGAACAAGTATGGATGAAGATGATTCCTTACCAGGAGTTCCTGGTAAGGAATTACCTTCATTCTTCAGATGTGAAAAGCCCGGAGCTAGTAGGATTTGATGGCATATGAATGCGGGAACGACCTCTTCGCATGGCCCATCTTCCTTCCTTCTATATTTTAGCTGGATATTATCGTGTCTCTTGACCATTTGATGTAATTCACTTAGTTGCAGCAATTTTATAGGCACATACAAATGTGCCTTTGAAATTTGAGGGTTGTCCTCGATTTCCCTGGGGTCTCATTATCAGATTCGAAAGAAAAGAATTTTGAAAATCGGTTAACGATTGGCGGAGAAATCGGTGAAAATAGATAAAATAATAAATACATAAAGTCTAACATGGAACCTCCTCCTTTTTTTGAAGTTTGTTAAAAATCCTAGACTTCTTATAGGTTTTCCTGTAATCTATAAGTAGGTAAAAACCTGTATTTTTTTTTTCAAAATGTTTGGTCAGTAGTTTCGGGTTGATAACTTTGGTCAACTTTCATCTATTTTCTTTAATAATTTCGGAATGAAATATTTTAATATTATAAAAATGGATAAATATAAAGTCCATGGATTTGATACGTCACACGGTAGGGTTGGGAAAACATTTTTATAATTTTCTACTTTGTGCCCCAAAAAGTGACCCCATTTTCAAAATTTATTTATTTTCGTTACGCGTCCGCCTTTGTGTCACAAAAGGTTACATGTGTACTAAATTACAACAGAATCGGTTTTGTAGATTCGGAGAAAATCGGCTGTGATAGACGGACAGACAACCGACTGATCCGTTTTTCCATACAGATATTCGAAACCTTAAAAATTAATAGGCAATCTTATAGGTAATTGATCTATTTTTACCATAAACTCACCGTTTGTCTGCAAACGCAAAAAAAAACATATTTGCAAACTTTAACTTTGAACATTTTTTTTTAAATATCCGATCGATGGGGACTTTCACTTTTCATTTAATATAGTGTTCCTAACATTCGTACAAATTTTCAGCTCTATGCGAATTATTGTGACCTTACCCCAATTAAATGAGGTCACCTTGCATGTATAACTTGACTGGGCTATGATAGCATTTCAGATCCCACTTATCCTGCTTCCTTCTACGCTATCCCTTCTATATTACGTTTTAGGGTTCCGTAGTCAACAAGGAACCCTTATAGTTTCGCAATATCCGTCTGTCTGTCTGTCTGTCCGTCCGCGGTTTAGCTCAGAGATGCTTAGCGTTAGAAAGTTGAAATATGATATGGGTTTATATCATATTAATCACTCCGACAAAGTGGTAAAATAAAATTTTGAAATATTAGGGTGGGTGCCCCTCTACTTGTAAAGTGAATGAATTTATTTTTTTATGGGTCGGGGTGTCGTTGGATAGGTCTTTTAAAAATATTGAGGGTTTGCTAAAACCATTTTTTTTTGTTAGAGTCAAGTCCCTATCTACCAGCTAAACGGTTGTTTTTGAAGACGTGAAAATATTCATAGTAGTAGCTTATGTAACGAATTATAAAGGAAAACTATCACAGCTAAGTAGACTTTACAAGTTAATGAGTAATAGTCGTCTAACATATGAAATGTAGTTAGAGAAGGTAAATTTTGCACAAATTCCATAGAAAATGACAGAAAACCAAATGCATTTGTAACTTTGTAATTTAGTAAAAGTTCAGTTCATTTTACTATTTTTCTGGTATAGTTTAGGAGACGAGTAACTACGGAACCCTACACTGTGCGTAATCCAACTCGCACTTGGCCGGTTTTTCTGCTTAATATTATAAATGAGAACGTTTGTGATGATGGATAGATAGTTGCAACTCTTTCAAATTAATACCATACGACGGATTTCGATGAAACTTTACAATAATATATGTCGGTAATGCATCAGAATAACAAATAGCTTGTAATTTATTACCGATCTATTTATAATTATGTTGTTGTCCCTTGTCTAAGCACCAGTTTATATAAACAATGTTTGATCTACTTAACACGTATTGCACATTTTATTGAAAACCAAACTGTAGCACAGTTGTAGTTTCTAAGAAATGTCTTCTTTGTAAAGCAATACAAGAACTTCTTCTGAGTTGATACGAAGCTTTACAAATTGAGATAGTTAGCTTATTGCATTTCACGCACGCTAAACAATCTGTTGTCACTGGAAATGATTCCGGAGAGTATAGCCGCTGTGAGCTGCGGCCTGAGCGCATTGAGCGGCCAGCCCCGTGTGAGTGTGGCCAGCGAGCTCATTGCCATATCAGAACGATGATTAATTAAACATATAAGCTATTTCACACAATTTTTTCATCGGAAGTGTTTTATTATTGCACAGATAAAGCAATATACCTACAATGAAACCTAGTTAACTGGGACCGCAAGGGACCTATCATTTTTGCTTGCTTATCGAGACTTTTCATTTACCTCAAATAGGCAGGTTAACATGACAGTTGTCTTACTTTGTGAACAAGCGTGTCAAAGTCATAACTTGTCTAAACCAGATAAATTATCTCACTTGTACGGGTCATTGAGCTACGAAGTCCCAATTATGGAGGTAAACATCGAAAAAATCTAAGTTAACACGGTTTGAAAATTCCCAGTAATGAACAGTAAGGTATTTCAGTGCAGAAGTGTCGGGACCTCATTGTAATGATCAATGATAGAGGTTTCCCACATATGCAGGGCCACTTGACCTGGTTGCACTGTGTACTCAAAATGATAATCAGAGACACCCACACTTTTTGGATTGACCATCCGTTGAAGACGCGTACATACTTACATACACTGTTAAAATCATACCCTTTCTTTTGGCCTCGCCGTAGTCGGGTACAAATCCATCAAGCCGTTTAATCTACAGAGCGTGCCAACGCAATAGACACACCTACAGACATGACTCTGAATACATTACTGACTTCCAATTGATTGGAACTGATTGGCTCCACTATTTGCAGCTGTCGCAGGGAAATTATGAGATTGAGATTGAGATGAGATTCGGGATTTAATCCAATCACTAAGATATGGATGTACCCAAGGAGGTACACACAGCTCTATTAAATGATAACGACCGCTTGACGTGCATTCATTTTGATGGTCAAATCCTATTTATTAATTTGACAGTCTGACAAGCGACATCAAAAGAGACAAGTTTTGAAGCGTTTGTAAGTTGTCTAGGACCAAGAAGTTATTTTTGCAGGATTACAGTCATGAGCCTAATTAGTGAATAAACATGTTATCCATAGATAATCAATTAACATCTGTTATTAACTCATGATATCCAATTAGAATATTTCGCTATACCAAGTAAAATAAAATAGTGGGATCAAAAGAGTTTAATGTCTTTGTTGTTTATTTTCTTCTCATACTTAATTAAGATAACCACATAAAACTGTGAGATTACTATGTTAACAAAATGTTTTTTTGAAAAACTAAAATCGTCGGTGCGCGAGTAATACCTCGTCTTCTGCTTCTCGTTTCAGTAACATCGTCCAACCTGCATTACTACCTCGCATCAACTCCCAACTCCTCAAAACTTAATTGTGCAAGTTAATCTCGGACTTCACTTCGCTTGAATCCAAGTTTAAAACCATTTGACCCCACATATTTACTATTGGATTTAAATCCGGACTTTTTGATGGCCAGGAGATGACAGTTAGTCTGTGTAGTGAGCCATTCCATCACTCCACGCGAACGGTGGACCGAACAGCAATCTTGAACAAAATAGATATGTCCTTCTGGGTAAGCAACTCGCAGTCTCGCACTGTTGGCACCACGACATCTTGCAAAATGTGCAGATAGGTCTGGCCGTTGATGCGCCCACTTCCTTCTACTAATTCTCCCGGTCCCATGGACGACATTTACCCCCAATACCCTGAAATTGCAACAAATGTTTTATTTTGTTTTTAGACATTTGTCTCTGTCCAGTTCATATATTAATGCATGTAGTTAGATGAAGAAACAGTCGCAAATAAATCACCATTGAGTAAAGACGTTAGTTATTTTCTAAAACACCCGTTCCATTAACGCAGAAAGTGAACCTTAAGCACATAAACATATGGTCGAAATCGAGCCGGATTAATTAGTGAATGGAACGGCTTGCGGACTCGGTGCGCGAATACAATAGAGGATCGCATTCCTTAGATAACGATTGAAGTTGTTTACAAGTAATTGGTGTGTGAAGAATTTATAAAAAATTATAGAAAAAAGTGGTTTAGACATTGCAACGTATTGAATTGACGTATTGTTGGAGCTAATAACAACGTGGGCTATTAATTTAACTCTGCAAAATGACGTTACCTGCACTCCAGAACAGGCTAAATATTTATCTACGTTAGAAGATGTGGCTAGTATGATACAGAAAGCGCAAGTCAACATAAAAAAGTGTCCGAAACAGCGATTAACAGCAGGTTATGTTAAGATTAAAAGCCATTGAGGAATATTGGGATTCGTTTAAACAAACACAGCAGCCTTATGACGTGTACACCACGAGAACAGCGGGGCGTGTTGCCTTACTTTCTTAATGAAGAATATTACACGTACGAAGAAATGTATCTTTGTTTACAAGCGGATTTAACCGATCTCCTAACAAACTTGGAGTCACAACAAAGATTATTAGAAGCTTCCAACATGTCTACTTCGTCACACGATGATAGCTACCGTTTGCTAAGTTACCGAGAATACAGTTACCTACCTTTTCGGGCAGATATGAAGAATGGCCTACGTATAAAGATATTTTTACAGCGCTCGTACACAACACCTCTATTAGCGATGTGCGTAAGTTGCCATTATTTAAAAACTAGTGTTGCCGGAGAGGCTGAGATGTTATTACGTCATATTCAAATTACGGAAAGTAATTATGCAACAGCATGGAAACTACTTCAAGGAGGTTTTGGTAGCAAAAAGATTATTGTGTCGTCAATTTTAAAGAAGTTTTGCTGTCAGAAAAGGATAAGCAACCCGTCAGCTACACAAATTAAAGCTTTGCTCGATAATTCTGTAGAATGCATCAACAGTCTGAATAACATGAAAATAAACACCGCCACTTGGGATCCTATCCTAGTATTTCTAGTGGCGCAGAAATTGGATTCAGAGACATTAAAATGTTGGGAAGAGGAAGCTTACAAGAAGAATAGCGATGAGTTGTCTACGTGGGAGGCGTTGAAAAGGTTCCTCGAGTCTAAGTTTCGTACGCTCGAGCTGATTGCTCCCATCACTACTACAGTGGCAAAAGAGAAGACACAAGGTCATAAAGCGTATCATGTCGTAGCAAAGGATACTGAGAACGACAAGGGTGACTCTGCGCACACCAATAGCAATTCATCACCTTGTTGTGTTTATTGCAAGGGTGACCATCACATCTTTAGTTGTAAAGAATTTGCAAAACAAACTGCAACAACGACGTGAATTTGTGAAAAACAAAAATCTTTGTTTCAACTGCCTAGTACCGAATCACATAGTCTACAAATGTAAACAAAAGAGGAAATGCCGAGTTTGCGGAAGAAAACATCATTCTCTCTTACATGAAGCAAGGGAAACAACACAAGAAAGTGACACACAAGAGAGTAACAAACAAGAAGAACAAACAGAGAAGGTTACAAGCGCACATTTCTCTAAAGAACAACCTGGTCGTCAAGTGTTATTGGCAACAGCTCAAGTACATGTTATAGCAAGTGACGGCGAAACACATGTACTTCGGGCATTGATTGACCAAGGCCAGAGGCTTCATTTGTATCGTCAAGAGTAGTTGAACTCTTAAGATTGAAGAGAAAAAGCATCAACGGTGTAGTGTCAGGGGTGGGAGAAGGAAACCTGGTTCCAATAAAACATGTAGTTGACCTGTCAGTTACATCGCAATATAATAGAAAGGAAGTTATTCAAGTGAAGGCTTATGTTTTAAAATCACTATCTGCTAGATTACCTTCTAAAAAATTTACGATGAACTGGCCAGAACTCCAAAAACTACTATTGGCTGACCCTACATATAATAAACCGGGCAAAATTGATATATTACTCGGTGCAGACATATTTAGCAAAATTATAGAAGTTGGTTTAATAAGATGTTCTGATGGTATAGTGGCTCAGAAAACAAGTTTGGGGTGGATACTTTCAGGTCAAAGGGAAGATAAGTTAACTAGTGACGAACACAAAATAACAACGCTACATGTGACAAGTATGGTATCAGAAGACAATGATTTATTGAGAAAATTCTGGGAAATAGAAACAGGTTTATATAAGAAAAAACAACTACTTACAAAAGAAGAAAGCATGTGTGAAGAGATTTACAAAAATACAACTAAACGAGCAAACGGACAATACACAGTGCACTTACCTTTCCGACAAGGAATAGAAAAGACACTGAAATTATGTGGAGATACCAAACAACAAGCTGTTTATAGATTTAAACAATTGGAGAAGAAATTACAAAGGTCTCAGAGTTTAAAATCAGTTTATTCTAAAGTAGTTCATGAGTATATAGAAATGGGTCATTTGAAAAAATCTAACCCAAACGATGATAATATAGCGGTCTATCTTCCTCACCACGCTATAATACGCAAAGACAAGGAAACAACGAAGGTTCGAGTAGTTTACGACGCGTCGGCGAAAGGTTCTAATGGTCATTCTTTGAATGATACCATGATGGTTGGACCTATATTGCAACCTGATTTTCGAAGCTTAATTATCACATGGCGAACACATAGAATATGTGTAGTTGGAGACATAATTAAGATGTATAGAATGATTGTCATCACGACAGAGCATACAAATTTACAACGCATAATCTGGCGAGATAACCCCGAAGAAAAATTAGAAAGCTTCAATTTGATGACTGTAACCTTTGGTACAGCTGCAGCACCCTATTTAGCTGTACGAACGTTACAACAACTCGCCGATGATGAAGCATTTGAGTATCCTAATACAGCACCTGTAATCAAAAAATCGTTTTACATGGATGATTTAATGTCGGGAAGTGAAACTGAAGAAAAAACAAAAATAATGTGTGAGGAAATAAAGTTGATACTAAGTAAAGGAAATTTTACGATGCAAAAGTGGTCTAGTAATTCGGAAGAAGTATTAAAGTATTTACAAGAGAGAGATAGTACAAACAGTACGAAGGACGGAATAGAGATAAAGCTAGATAAGGTTATAAAAATCCTGGGATTGACATGGGATAGGAAGGATGATACATTTAAATTCACAATCAACTTACCTGATGTTCGATGTCCCGTAACGAAGAGATCTATTCTATCTGATGTAGCAAGACTGTTTGACCCATTTGGATGGCTGTCACCAGTAATTATCAACGCTAAAGTTTTTATACAGAAACTGTGGCTATGCAACATGGGATGGGATGACGAGCTACCGTCAGAGTTGATAGACGAGTGGATGAGATATAGAGAAGAGTTGATACACCTGCAAAAAATCACCATACCACGCTGGTTTAAAAATTACACAGATCAACTATACAAATATTGAATTGCACGGTTTTGCAGATGCGTCTACGCACGCATATGCTGCTGTTACTTACCTTAAGATTATTGAAGAGGACATGGTATATATCACAATCATCGCATCTCGAACCAAGGCTGCGCCATTGAAGCAAATCTCAATTCCTAAATTGGAATTATGCGCCGCAGCATTATTGGCAGAATTAATTAATGATCTGGCAGACCTGTTGAAAATACCTAAAAACAAAATCTTTGCGTGGACTGATTCAATGGTCGTGATGTCATGGTTGCAATCTCAACCAAGTCGTTGGCGTACATTTGTTGCGAACCGAGTGGCAGACATAACACGAATACTAGACAATGACCGATGGAGACACGTTCAGTCTACCGATAACCGAGTCGATATCGCTACAAGAGGCGTAAAATCAAGCGACCTGGCTTCTTTTGACTTGTGGTGGACTGGGCCTGTATGGTTAAAACATAAAAATCTTGATATACAAACACATGAAATACCTCAAACTGAATTAGAATTAAAGAGTTCATCATTTCACACAAATGTAGAAGTCAAACCAATTTGGGAACCATTTTTACCATAACCATTTTTATGCCCGTCTTAACTTTAAAACGAAAGGTCCGGTTTGAGTAATTTGAAGTGTAGTTTACATGTACATTATCAACTTAATTCTAAACAAACAAACTAACTAATCTTTACTCTTTATAATATTAGTTTAGATAGATTAGATATATAATCCTGACGATGTGTCTGTTTGAGTATTATTCGCAAATTATCGGCATTCGATTGAACTGAGCCTATAAAATAATCATTAAAATGTCTTGCTATCATTTTAGGAATATTAAATTTCATAGAATTGGTTACCTCCCAAGTTGCTTTAGACTTGTTAGTGCTAGTTCCTATAAAATAGCTGTTTTGAGCCCTTTGTGTTAATTTGATCACTTTTTAATATCTCTTTGAGAATTATTTGAAAGCCGCTTTTGTATCACTATTTCGCTTTATTCTGTATTGCTATAATAAAGTTCATAATAAAGATCAAATAAGTTCATTGAACTTTATAGAATTTACTGGTGATTGTGGAATACTGAGCATACAAATGATAAAAGCACTCAATACAATTGCAAAAGAACTTGGCCCAAAGGAAATAAATACTAAAAATATTCTGCTTTTAATTTTCAAGATTAGAATCAAAATTTAGGATTCGTTGAATCTCGTGAGTTTGGAGGAATTACGTTACCCAAAAAATTGGGGCGTTTTTCAATTCTATTAGATTAAAACTCCTTTAATTGTATTAGAAGTTTCAACTACCATTACCGAAGTTAATGCAATTATCAATGTCTTCAGAACTGTTCAAAACATTATGCGCGCGTGGATTTCCTTAGCAGAGTTATTTTAGAAATGTATTTATTATACTCTTCAAAGATCTTATACTTACAATCATCAACAAATATATTTCGAAAAAGATTATTACAGGATTTTATGTTGATAAAAAACTCTATGGCCCATAACTCATTAATAGGTACCAACTCTTAACATCTTACACACGTGATAACTTTTAAACGAAATATCCGATTGAGATGAAACAAAAAGTATTTTACTTCTACATAAATACTCTTGATAACATAATGCTTAATTTCGATAAAGATTAATATTACGATACGTATTTAACGTAGTTTTTTTTCTTTAGACGATTTAATAATTATTTTGAACACAAAATGGGTTATTGTGATTAAACCATGATAGCTAGATATATGTTCTCGCGGACTTTTTTGTAGGTCTTAATGGGATCTTCTAACCCGTAGTACATCATTTTGTTCTTTTGTCAATAGTTTTTGCAGCGCACGCAAAAAAAGGTTTTTGATTTTACACCTTGTGTTACGAAATAGCAATTTTATTACGGATCCCTAATTTTGAAAAAAAAAAATATAGCCTATAGCCTTCCTCGATAAATGGACTACCCAACACTGAAAGAATCATTCAAATCGGACCAGTAATTCCAGAGATTAGCGCGTTCAAACAAACAAACAAACAAACAAACAAACTCTTCAGCTTTATAATATTAGTATAGAT
>NDFZ01004116.1:0-19732 GCA_002192655.3 Mamestra configurata
TAAATAGCATTTATAATCATATGAGCGGTTGACTGCTGATAGAAATTTCAAGAGCACCACGATGTTCTTAGTAGTTGTTAATAAATAATAGAATAGAATCAATCATGCTGAAATAGATGTTAGATTAATAATATCAAAGGGCATTTAGATCAAGTTTAAAGTAAATCTGACCACAAACTATTTTTTCCATAATAACTTTGCCATTTCATTTCCCTCCTTTCCCTCCTTTCCACGTTTCAGTAATCTTGGAGCTCTGCCCGTAGAGTTACTCATGCCGGAAAGCTCCAAGTGTGTGACCAGACAAAGAGGGACACTCGGCTTGCGGCTCCAATCTAGAGTCAGGTTTGCGAAGGTCATGGAGACCCTGAAAAGGCCGCAGTCCCAAGTTTTATGTATATTGGCCGAAGGAATAAAATTCTTCCATACATACTTTAACACTACCTCAATAGTCTTTTGTGGGTAGTTGTAAAAAACTAATAATCACAGCCACTATTTACTTCGTTCAGTATTTGTACCAAGTTTCAAGTATATTGTCCCAAGGAAGTGTGTTGATCCATCAATCAGGACAAAGCATTTTATATATAGAGATAATACCTACACCGCAATGCACAGCTTATATGCGTTATATGCGTACCTGCATACAGGCAATTATTTCTTTTGTTACTGATAGAATTTGAAGAAAGGAGGAGTGTATTTATTTATTAAAATCTTATGCACTAATAAAAAGCACAGTACAAAGGCATGATGCGGTATGTTAGCTATCTTAAAAATTGTTATAGAAATTTTGCATTGGTATTAAACAAATAAGTAGAAAGAAAAAGCGTCAAAAACTGTGTCTGTTGTAGAAAAGCAACCAAAATGCCATTAACCAAACTTTAAGGTAAAAAATGTGTAACGTGATTACGTGAATGGCTAGATTTTAGCCATTTTCGTTAATCATCTTGACAAAGCCGGGATCAGCAACCATTAGCGACTTAATACTCAAAAAATATAAGAAGATTACTATGACGCAGGTAAAATATTGGAAACTGTTGAATTTGGATGGGATTTATTGTATACAAAAATTTTCATAATAGGTATATCGAGAAATAAAATCTTATAAAAATTTATTACAATCTTACAGATTTTGCAATTTTCCGGTGACATCTATACTGTTTTAAACCGCCGTTTTAATACGTGTAGCAAAGGCTTTACAGACTACGATGACGCGGTGACCCGGCAAATAAAGTTGCAAGTCAGCCTCTATGACTTTTTGGCTCGGGGATTTTTTCATAAAATGTTGCCTTATTGCCGGTCACATCAAAATGGTCTCTCAAGTAGCATCAAAATGGTACATAATAATTCCATACACAACCTATTGACTTATTCTCTCGGGTCTTTGAACCAGCCTATGGCGTTGCTAGGAGGGAGCTAGAGAGTGGCCCGCCAGAACAAAAATAACTTACGGTAACTTTCACCAAGTTTTTCAACGAGAGGCTTTCTAAAACAGAAGATTATTTTGAAATGTTACGTGTTCAAGAGGTTGCGTACATTTTCAAGCATGCTTCGCAGGCTTCTTTCTATCATACGATTCTTTCAAACAGAAGCTTTAAAATGTCAAATAGAAAAACTAAAACTAGAGTTATTATCTGCCCATGAAGAGATAAACACACTGTCCATTGAAAACAGTAATTTAAAATCAACACTGTTTGAAGTCACTAATAAATGTGAGCTCTTGAAAAAAACAGCTAAGATGTTAACAACCGACGTAGGCTCGCCAAACTCAAAGTCAAGAAAGTTATCAACTCCGTTAAAACCATTAACTCAACAAAGGGCTGTTGAAGATATAAGTTCCCTGAGAAAGTCTATGCCTGATTTTGGAAGACAGGCCACGAATAATAACACAAATTTGAAAACTACTCAAACACCTTTAACAGAACCCAACATCCACACGGCTAAGACTATGGCGAAAATATGCATAATAAGTAGTAATAATAAACACAATGTACTGTTAACTGCTGATAATGAATTTCAGAATAACTGCACTCTATTTCATTATTTAAAATCAAATGGAAATACAAAACATCTTCTGGACGGACTGGGTACCAAATTAGAAGATTATACTATGGAAGATTGCTGCATCATACTCCTTGGGCAAGAAGACTTCAAAAAAACTAATGACTATTATGATATTATATTCCATTTGAGAAGTATAGTTCAAGATATAAGAAATACTAACATAATTATTTGTCTGCCTACATATAAGTATCCCTTTGACGCTACTTTATTCAACTGTCGAGTAGAGACATTCAATAATCTCTTATACTTGGACATTATGACGCATGGACATGCATACCTTTTAGACAGCAACCTCAATCTGAAATATGACGACAGCATGTTTAATAGATACACAGGAACTATCAATAATCTTGGACTACGTACAATATTTAACGATTTATGGAAATTATTTGCTGAAATTACTCATAATTACGCTGACATGCAACAAAATGGTATCGACTTAAACAAAGGAACTACAACGGATGACAATTTTTTTCGTGACTAAACATATGCATATCCTGCACCAAAACATCGCAGGTTTGCTGGCGAAATGTGACACCCTTGCAGTCAGCTTGAATGAATTGTCAGATAGAAACATAAACGTGGACGTTCTATGCATTACGGAGCATTTCATGATGGAAGGCTATGACAAACACCTTAACTTAAAGAATTACTGTTTGGCGGCTTCTTTCAGTAGAAAAGAAAGCAAGAGAGGTGGTGCATGCATACTGGTGAAATCAGGCCATCAATGGAGAGAGTTGCCAAAAATTGCAAAAATGTCATCAACGGGTATCTTTGAATGCTGTGCCATTGAACTTGTTACTCATAGGATTGTTTGTGTTTGTATTTATAGAGTACCTAATGCTAAAAATTTCAACGAATGTATGAATAAATTAGAATTAATATTACAAACTATAGTGAAACATAATTATAAAAATATTGTTTTAGTAGGTGATTTTAATATAGATGTTCTTAAGAGAAATAGGCATTCAATAGAATTTGAAAATTTGTTATTTAGCTTTAACCTAAAACTAGCTCTTTATCAACCGACGCGCCTTAAGAGCCAAACATGCATAGACAATTTTGCGCATAATTTTAAAAACTCCTGTAAAGCCACAGTATTGGAGTTAGCGTTGTCTGACCATACTGCGCAGTTATTGAAATGTCCAATTAGTCATGTATGTACTTTAAAACGGTGGACTAAGAGAAGACGTGACTACAATAACGACAACATCAATAAGTTTAAAGGCTATCTGCAAAACCTAACTTTTTCAGATGTCTATGCAGCCATGGACCCAAATGTAGCATATAAGGAGTTCGTAGATATTTTCGTTTTGTTATATGATCAGTGCTTCCCCGTAAATCTTATTACAGTTAATGTAAACAATAAACAAAAATGGGTATCGCGCGGTATTAAAAAATGCAGTGAGAAGAAACGTCAATTATTGTGGCTGTATCGAATAAAACCTACTCAACAGAATAAAACGCGATTTAAAAATTACTCAAAACTATTTAAAAGAATAATAAATTTAACAAAGAAATCACAAAATAATTACAAAATAAAGACATCAATAAATAAATCCAAAACAACCTGGCAAATTATAAACGACTCAAAATTAAATATACCAAAGAATAATATCCCAAAAATTAGAATTAATAATGAAATTATCTCGGATCCAAATCATATTTCTAATTCATTTAATGATTATTTTATTGACAAAATTCAACCCTCGACAAATTCAGGGCATAAAGTAACAAAAAATATTTTGAACAGAAAGGATTCGATGTTCATCGCTCCATGTTTCCCGAATGACATTTCAAAAATAATTTTAGCGCTAAACAATACAAATAGTGTGGGTTATGACGGGATCAGTACAAAAATACTAAAAATAGTAGCTGATGAAATAAGTCACCCGCTCAGTCATATAATAAATTTGTGTATAAGTGAAGGTGTTTTTCCAGATGCATTAAAAAAATCGGTAATAAAGCCATTGTTTAAAAAACAAGATAGGGAACTAATGGAATGTTACAGGCCAATTGCATTAATACCGATGTTCTCTAAAGTAATTGAATACTATATTTATACTCAACTTAGTTTTTATTTAGAAGTGAACAATATACTCTGTAACGAACAAAAAGGATTTAGAAAAAAGAAAACCATAAATATGGCAGTTTATGACTTTTTGCACTCGGTTATGTCAAATATGGATAAAAATACTCCAGTCTGTGCTATATTTTGTGACATGACTCAGGCATTTGATTATGTCCAACATGATATTTTGTTAAAAAAACTTGATGCCTACGGAGTTAGAGGGAATGTTCTTGAACTTATTAAATCATATTTGCACGACAGAAAACAAATAACCGAAATAAGTAGACTAAACACTAAAACCAAACATGAAGAAAACATTCTATCGGAGGAACGAACCGTTACCTATGGAGTTCCGCAAGGAAGTGTTTTAGGACCTCCACTTTTTACACTTTACATAAATGACTTTCCAAAGTCAATAGACCATCCTGTAACACTTTTCGCTGACGACAGTACTATAACTATACCCTGTAATAATAAAGACCTATATAAATATGACATTAATAATACACTGATCAATACTATACAGTGGTTAGACAATAATAATTTGAAAATTAATTTAAGTAAGACAGTAATTATGCATTTTAGCCAGCGTTTATTGATATTTTCCAATCTTGACATAACATATAATAATAAAACAATTGACACGGTTAATTCAACTAAGTTTCTGGGACTAATTATTGACCGACATTTAAATTGGAAGGATCACATAGATGGTCTGAGTAAAAGAATTAGTAGTAGTGCCTTTGCATTGTACTTACTGTCACGAAATGTCAATAGGGAGGCGTTATTAAGAGCTTACTACGGTCTGGCTGAATCCATTCTCAGGTATGGTGTTATCTTTTGGGGTAACTCGACTAACAGAGAAGTAGCATTTAAAGCACAGAAGAGATGCCTTAGAGCAATGTTTCATTTGAAAACCACGGACAGCTGCAAACCCTACTTTATAATGCATAAAATTTTAACATTGCCATCCTTATATATTCTTGAAACTGTTATGTTTGTCAGGAACAATCCTAAATTATTTGCGCGCAGAGCAGATCAATTTCCCAGGAACAGGCGTGACCAAACTCTACTATGTGTACCTCCCTGTAGGACTGCACTTATGCGCAAAAGTGTTTTTCATATGGCTCCAACTGTTTACAATAAGTTGCCAAAAAGCTGGAAGGAGCTTAATATTGTACACTTGAAAAGTAAACTTAAGACATATTTAGTAAATAAAGCATACTATAACATTAACGAGTTCCTAGAGGAAAGATTTGTATTGACATAGTAGCTTACTTGATTTGATTATTATTTTTTTGTGTTTATTAATTTATAATGGAATAGTTTTATTATTACTTTAATTTATATTTTTATTTTTGACATGATTATTGTATTTCGGTCTTAATAACTTATTTTTGTTTTTAATGTTCTGTTGATTTTTGTTATTTAAGATTTAATTTTAAACTTATTTTATTGTTATTTTATGAGAATGTTTTAATTAATAACATTTCTACACATTTGCACGTCACATCATGTGGCAAACATGCTGTACCTAATAATGTTGTTCTTTTTACCATCTTGCATGCATGTATTTTCTTGTATGTATGACTCATGTTTAGCAAATAAATATTATCTTATCTTATCTTATCTTGATATTTTTTGGTACTCCAAGTAACTCCAAGTCATGGTCGATGCAGAAAGGGTGCAGAAGGCTTTCAATCAACTATTAATACATTGAAAAAAATAACGTTTGCGATATTCATCATATTATAATCTACAATATATGTAATAAAGCATTATCGAGGCTGGGTGCTAAAATCGATATCACTCCACGCTAGAGTGATATCCTTCTTCCGAGGACCCGAGCTTTTCTGCATAAATCGACAAAGTTAGTTCTGTCTCTATTATCAATGTTAACATCAAACACACACACGAACATTCCTGAAAAAAGACTACGGCTATCGCGGTGAAGAAATCATGGGCTGCAGCTGCACCATCCGTCACCTTATAGTAAGTGCTACCTAAGTAAAAGTTCTTTCTGTGGTGACACCACAATATACGCACCGGATGCCACCTCAGCTACGTTCCAGTGAGCCAGCAGGTAAAAATAGTAAAAAATGGAACAAAATCTACAGCTTATCCGACAATATTGTTTTTTACTTTTTCGCATTATTACTTTTTATTTTAAGGTCCTATTTGAATTACTCCTTGGTATTTCAGTTTTCTCGCACTACTACCTTAATACCCTGCTTCCGTCTGTAGTCTGTACTATTGCTAGGTACTCATGCAGCAACTTTGATCGCCCACAAGCGACTTGTTGGCGATTTCAAAATGTTTTGTCCGCACGATCGTAACATCACTAGCGACAAATCACAAAAACTGTGTACGTAACAAGTTAAAATCATCACCTAGTATTTGATACTAGTCTCCGGTCTAAACACTGGACCGTTGTTTTAATGATTTCAATAATGTTATCCTCTAGAAAGCTTTAAAATCTATTTATTAATAACTGTCGCGATTCATATTTCTATCAATATTCAAACTAATACTGAGCTCAGAACTGTACTGACATTGCAAAGAAGGCAAAAACATTTTGAATTTCGCGGGCTCGATTATCGCAAACCATAAAGTTGTAAGTTTTTGAACTTGCCCAAACTTACCCAACCCTAGCATACTCTGCTTAATAAAAGTTTAATTTTATTGTCTATTTATAAGATGGCGGGTGATGAAAGTGACAGGTTTGTAAATAGTAAATGAAATTACAAAAATCAAAGTTCTATTAAAATTCGATAAATTACCAAGTCTCACATGAAATTATAAACCATTGCTCACGAAACTCATAATATGATTTATTATATGTATCATAATTACATAACCGGGCTTTGTTTATAGTGATCTAAAGCCATCCAGTGTCGCGATCATAAGAGAGGTTTATGATAGTGAAAATGCTCACATCAAATTTGAAATGGAACTGGAAAGAGCACTGGAGGCCGGCGTTAGCGTTATTGTGATAGAACCAGAGCCACTGGGTGAAGAAACAGCACGTTGGATTTATGTAGGAAACCTCTTGCATAAGGTTTCTGTTTACAGTGGACTCTGTAGCATTGCATCAGGTTTGTAGC
The DNA here is from genome assembly GCA_002192655.3 of Mamestra configurata. Taxonomy (NCBI): domain Eukaryota; kingdom Metazoa; phylum Arthropoda; class Insecta; order Lepidoptera; family Noctuidae; genus Mamestra; species Mamestra configurata. Next base: position 7,234 of record NDFZ01004116.1, read on the forward strand.
TTTAGTGAATTTGTGTACTTCATAAAATTTCCTATTGCTAGTCATGGTGAAAACTTTTCTAAACATTCACGTTTTCTTTGCATGTAAGAATAATGTAAATAACTTATCTATCAACAACACCTGTTTATTCTGTAATTGTGTTTACATGATAAGGTAGTTGTATTGGTGGTATTGTTTTTAAGTTTTCAAAAAACATGTCTCATTGAAGGTTATAAATAAATTTGAAATTAATAATTTCAGGTGTTGCATGGAGTTCACTAGCCTGTGCTCCCTTCGGCATTGTGTCAGTGCTTTGCGCAGGATGCTACACACTGTCATGGCAGTGGGATCCTTGTTGCAAATATCAAGAAGAAAAGAACCGCAGACATTTAAATACATTACCTATGTTGAGTGATCTAACGTCTGCATCACCTGTTGTACTGGTTCACACAGACAATAAAAGGAAAATTATGTTACATACAACAGTGTCAGTGACAGCAACGGCAATATGCTTATGGAGACTATACAACATCTTTAAGTAAAGATTAAGTCTGCAGCTAGCATAATTATGGTATTGAGCTTAAATTAGGAAGTCGCATAAAGCTCCATCGAAAAAGCATAAAAATATATTAGTGCTTTCTAATAAGTTGTTTTATGCCTGAAGTCTAATAATGTAATTATATAATTTGTTGTAGGATGCAGTGTAAAAATGTTATAAAGTTATTAATAGAGTAGAATTAGTTTAAAAGCCTGTACAAAAGATATTTTCTTGTAATATAAGGATGCTTTTTAGTTAATCAAATGTGATAGTGGTTTATGAAAGATACTGTTACAAAGCTAAGTTAACAGAAATCTGAGATATAATATCGTCACTGTTATCATGTAATAAAACAATGATGCAATTTAAATATGTATTTTATTATTAGTTCTGGTAGGATAACATCTGAGTATTTTTTTAATAAAACTTATTGTGCCCTTTCTGTCGTAAGGTACATTTCAATATCCACCTTTTAATAGAATGATTACACCTACTTGCTATTATATAAAATTCCCAAAATATGCTGTCACCTGTATAACATACACCTACACCGCAGTCAATAACTTTAACTTGATTTGAAGTTCATCTGTGACAAAGTCTGTCTTCGATAGCATGAATCCCAACCCAATCACAGCGTAATGCTTTAGTTAATTTTCATAACATAATTATATGTCCTAAACTTAAATTAAATACAGGCTTAAAAATATCATGAATACATAGCTGGAAAAAAAACTCCATACTTAAGAAGTCTTATTTGCCCTTCTGGCCATAACCCAGTGATATAAAGATGGTACAGAATGCCTCAAAGTTATTGCTAAGTTTGGCACAAACTGACTTATAATCAGATCCTTTTCTTTGTTTACTACTCCATCAAGTATCTTGTTTGCAGTATACTCGGGCGTAAAACCAGCAGCAGTACTGGTATCCATTACTGAAACAGAAAGTTTTTTGTTGTAGTTTTCAGAAGAATGTATGTTTTATCAATATCTGAAGATTCTTTCACCTCCATGTGGTTCTCCAGAACCAGTATAGGCATTTAGAGAAATAGCAGTCTTTATGTAACCAGGGCTGACAACTGTTACATTGACATTGTGCTGATGCATTTCAGCACGAAGAGAATCACCAAAGGCTTGCATTGCATGTTTTGCTGCTGCATAAGCAGATCGCTCTGGTATTGCAATGAGTCCTTGAACTGAACTCACAAACACAATGTGACCCGTTTTTCGCTGAACCATTTTTGGTAGGCATTCTGAAAATTAAAATATTTAATTAATGACTTGACATGCAATATTATGTGGTCTCAGGTTGCTCAATGGCATTTTATGGAAAATCTTGAATATGGTTTCTCTAAATAATAGATTTAGAGAAACCATATTCAAGCTTTAGCTAAAGAACTTTCATTCACATCAGACTTGACTGTTCTGCTATGCTTCTGGGTACAGCTTACAATATACAGAAACCCATGACTCAATTAAATATATATATATATTATTAATTATTTACCTTTAGTTAAAGCAACAGACCCAAAATAGTTAATGGCCATAATAGACTTGAATACATCCATCTTTGTGTTCAATATAGCTCCACGATAGGAGATGCCACCATTGTTTATCAAAATGTCAATATGGCCACAAGCATCATAAACATTTTGAACAAATGATTCCAATTCTTCAAATTTAGCAAGGTCAAGCTCCAATACAAGTGGTTCCAGAGTTGCAGTATTCTGAAACATAAATGTTTAAAAATATTACTATCAATGTTTATTGACTGCTATTAAAACTACAAGTGATCTTTCCTTAATAACATCAGATTTTGATAAGCATGTACTTAGTCAATCATGTTTATAATAATGCCTTTTCACATAGTTGATTGATTGAAGACAGATTTAAATATAGACTTTTATGTTTTAGGGTTAGGGTTAACTTTAGGAAGAAAATCGAAAAGATAAAAACTAGAGCAGCTTCTAAGTAGTACTGTCTTACATTTGTTAATCCTTACCAATTTACTTTTTTGTTCTTAATCAGTCTGCCATAAATAATATTTTAACACTAGCTTTTACCTGTGACTTCGTCGTTTTTTTCCGTTCCCGTATAGCCTATAGCATTCCTAATGAATGTGGCAAATATACAAAAAAAATATTTCAAATCCAACGTAGTTCCAGACATTAGCACATTCAAACAAACAAAAAAATACTTCAGCTTTATTATATTAGTATAGATTAATAGATAGACAGACAACTACAGCTTATGTAATGGTAATAGCAATAACAAGGTCAACTTTTTACTCAAAACGACCTAAAACATTGGATAAAAGTTGAAGTCACTTCTATTAAATTGTAAATATTAAATGAATAGATAATGTAACTAAACCATTATATTAGGTAAGTACCTAATAAGAAGTTTAGTTAAAATACTATTTAGTTTCTGTTACTCCTCATCTACTGCTAAAATAGTTAAACTAGGCTAAGGCTTTGTCCACACGTCTATGCGTGGCGCGTGGAGGCGCTTCGCCGGGGTGAAACTCCGCTGCCGCAGCAAATTGCAGCGCGGCGGATGGAGCTCCGGCAGGATAGGCGGTATGGAGACAGCGACTATCGCGACCCAGCGCTGGGCACGCCACTATTGCGGCAGTAAGGCCCCTCTTTGAGGAGTGGCTGGAGAGGCGCCACGGCGTCCTCACCTTCCGCCTGACGCAGGTACTCACCGACACGGCTGTTTCGGGAGGTACCTGTTTCGGATTAAGCGGGAGGACACGACCGGGTGTCAGCACTGTGAGGATCGCCCGGAGGACACGGTGGAGGTCTGTCCTGCTTGGGCGGAGCACCGCCGTGTCCTCGTCGAGGCGATCGGCGGCGTCGACCTCTCGCCCTGGTTGAATCCATGGTCCGGAGCGAGGAGGCTTGGGAAGCAGTCACCTCCTTCTGCAAAGCAGTAATGCTAGCAAAGGAGGAGGCGGGCCGCGCGAGGGAGAGTCGGGAGTGGCAGGGCGATCCCCAGCCACCGAAGTTAGGTGGCTCGCTGTCCAATCACCACCAGGCCCGGGTTGATGGCGCGTTGTGTTTCATGCGCGCCTCAATTAGATGTCAGCATAGAAGACGGGGCCCGCTAGGACCAGAGATGCAGCACGCACAATGGTCCAACATCAAAAGTGCGGAAATCATACCCCAATAGATAGATAGGGCCAGAGATCTTTTTTTATAATAAAATTCTATTACCTATATGAACATTGAATTCTATCTGCAAAAATTTTAAAACAAATAAATGAATGCATACCAGATTCTTTGACATCAGGTCATTTTTCACCCTCTCCAATTCTGATTTTCTACGGGAAGCTAGAACTACTTTGCTTCCTTGCTCATAGAATACATGTGCCAATGCTTCTCCTATTCCAGAACTTGCACCAGTTATAACTACAACCTGAAAAAGTAATTAAACTTAATTTGTAGGGTAAGTAAAATAGAAGACAACAAAATGTTAATCACAATTTATGTTTAGAGGTCAAATCTATGCACAGAGCTGCTTGCATGGCACAGTATGGTTTGCCCTGCCACATATCAATAGTTAGATAAAAGCACGAATAGCAATAAAAACAAACAGTTTAAATAAAATTTCCATAAACAATACCTTTCCTTGTAATGCAGCTCTACGTCTTCTAGTAACAACGCAATTGAATAATTTGCACATTGTTACGCCAACTGCCAATGGTACACCGATGTACTTAAGGTACCAAGTAAGTGAGTGAACTGCAACTGCATTGCTGCTATGCATTTGCAAGTACTTCATTTTGTACAATGTGTACTGACAGTAATTGATCGAAAACAAAACTTCGCGATGACAGTGACCAGTTTTTTCAATTAAATGTTGAAAGATATTTTTGGTAATCCTCACTAGCCGCTTAGACTGTTAATATTTATAGATATTAATTCAAAGAGTAGGAATAGAATAAATAAAAAATATTATTATGGAAAAAACCGCATAAAATCAAACCAATGTATTAATGACATTGACGTCTGTTGACACTTTTTTTTTTCTTTGGCTTTGCACGATTGTGCATTTAGCCATTGTCACGTTTGGTAGTATTTTGTTTTAACGGAATTTGGGATAGGACGGACATAATATAGGATCAGTATTTTTAACCGACTTCAAAAAAAGGAGGAGGTTCTCAATTCGTCGGAACCTTTTTTTATTATTTTTTTTTATGTATGTTCCCCGATTACTCGAAGATGGCTGGACTGATTTGAATTATTTTTCATTGTTTGAAAGGGTTTACTTCCCAGGTGGTCCCATGATCATTAAGTCAGGATCTGATGATGGGATCCTTAAGAAGTAGAGAGAACTCTTCAAATTTTATAGGCACAGGTCGAATTGATTTGGGTAGTTTTTGGAAGAGTACTTTCTCGGAGTGGTCCCATTTCAATTTGGTGAAGATTTGATGAAGAACTTCGGAGACAGGCAACGGAACTCCACAATAAACGATAGCAAATGGACTGGGATTGCTGAAATTTTATGTCTGTCTATTGTTAACACCAGTTCATAACATAACATCACACCGGTACGCTGTAAAGGGGTAAGCACATGTGAACGTGTGCACATCTACTTTTTGTGAATGGACAACTAGAGTCACTAATATTTTAATTTCAAACTGTAAATTTGACGTTCAAAAGTGCCTATTAATGAAATAAATGAATTGACTTTGACTTTGATCCAAGCTACCTTCCAGGTGTCTCGAAGAAATCCCTTAGGCAACGTTATGAGGTCATAAGTAAAAATTTTATATGGGACTAGGTCCCCACAATGCACCGCATCACGGGCCAGAGCGTCAGCCACTTCATTGCCTTGGATTCCAGCGTGGGTCGGAATCCATGCAAATTACAATGTGCTCAGTGATAATTCTGAACGCAAATTCTCTTATTGAATAAATTATAGAAAGCTGCAACTTATCTTCGTATGGGGATTTATTGATGGCTAGAAGAGCACTTCGAGAGTCAGTAAAAATAACAGCTTTTTTGAGCTTTAACACGAATAAATTCTATGACTTAAAATGCCAAAGCATTCCCCTGTAAAAACAGCCGCTTTTTTAGACGTGGATAAATCCAAGCCAATTAAATGTACCCATGACTCCAGAGCAGACAAAGCATAATTGTTCAACAGAGTGACTTGACGAATACCTACAGTAACAAATCGTATTGATGAACCTTGATATGGTTAGGTTATAGGACAAGTCCATATCAAAAATGTAAATGTTGTATAGACGAGAACTGATCACAGAACTCTGTGGGAGACCTCTCCGTACAAGGTGAAATACCTCATGATTAAAATTTCATATTAGTATGTTAACAAATTCGATGGAACCTGTAAGGCTTGTAATTTATTTTGTAAAATTGATAATACAACATTATCTAAAATTATATAAAAGAAAACTGCAACGGTGGACTGGTTATTTAATAGAGAAGGATAACCGAGTATCTCATGTAGTGGCTATACGTATATCGACTTTTTTCATTTCTTGCATGGCGTTTAGAGGGCGCTGATTGTGAACGAAAATTGAAACCGACACTTGCTGGCCACGGGTTATTGGTAAAAAGTGCGAAATAAAAGGTCAGAGCAGAGAACCGATTTGAAAAATCACTTGAATATTTCTTTCTTTTTCACTTCTGACCATTAAAACTTGCTGATTAGAAAATGAAAAACGATCTCCAACCTCTAATCAGCAAGTTAGAATGGTCTGAATCAGCCTAAATGTGTTGCGTTTTGGGCTTAGAGTAAATTCTCTAAGGTTTTGGGTCGTTGCAGCAGAAAATTAATATTGTCTATGGCCGTAGAAAATATTTTTAGCGTCATGTGGTGAAACTTTAGGTAATTGGCAACACCAATTCATAATTTCTTGATTATCTAAATGTTGGGATTATGTTTGATTTGTCCTGGATAAATAAATTAGACATAGTTATCATAATGTTTCAGTGAGTATTTGCTACATATTCAATTAAAATAAGGTTTAGTGTCAATTAAAGTACTATTCTCAGTTTCTCATGGGAGTGTCGTACAGATGCGCTGACCTTCGTTTTGATGCACAACGCACAACAAAGCATCAAATTGACGGCTGCCCCATTTTCACAACAATCTTTGCATTCGATGTAACTTCAATTATTAGTGAAACAATCCGTTTTAATGCTAAGTCAATCGGCTATGTTAAACCTTTCTTGTGTGAAGTGTTACGTGAGTGGAAAGTAAAATGATAATGGAAACTACGACTACGCAAACAATTTCGTATGGTGTGTTTTATAGTACCGCAGCAAAAGCTTTCTTTTTAACTTTTAGGAAAATAATATTGAACCTGAGAAAATAACTTGTAAAAATCAAGATGAATGAAAAGGATATCCCAAGTGTCCCTGTTACAACATTAGCAGGAGTAGCCAGCTTGACAGACTGTGAGTATGTGAGCTACATCAGGTATGAGTGAGAGCATTTGACAACTAACATTTACATAAAACAGTTACATATTTGTTGTACATCTTTGATGCTCTTAAGTGCACATTAATTTAACTGATTGAAGCTGTTTTATATAAATGATAATGTTAATTGCATAAAACAATAATAAACATCTCAATATTTATTTATTTACAAACTAGAAATATAGAATAGGGACCTTTCATTAATTATGCTTACTGTTAAACAGATAACAATAATTGTTAAAGGTAAATTGTATTTAGCACTTTAAATTGATGAGAAAACTCAGTGGTTGTTCTTCAATAGGAAAAATATTGGTAAATTATATTCTTTTACACTTTGTTGTCATCATAAGAAGATGATCATCATTAAAGAGCCAAAGTAAATTACTTATCTTACTAATCCTTTTACTAAATTTTATAAGGAAGTTGATGTACACATAGTTATATATGTACTTAATATATAACATAGCTCCAAACTAGTTGTCACACATGTTTTTGTTAAGGCTAGATTGATACAATTTTTCTTTATAAAAACTGATTCCGTGATTTCAATTTATTGCTGTCAAATACTAAAATAATTTTATTCAACAGTATTTTTACTCATAGCCTATAAATTAACTTCTTTGTTTTCAGTAATAAAGTTTTGTATATTTGTATGTATATTGAGTACATAACATACTGTACTAATAAGTAAAGCAGGGTTGGCATGAATAAATCATTTTGATTTAAATCATGATTCAAATCACAATTTAAATCAAATGATGTTTGCAATAAAAATCAATGATTTAATCAAAAATGTTTAATTTCACTTTCTTTCACAGAAAGAAAAAAAAAACAGATTTAGGTATTATACAACAAAACCAGGGTCCAGGGACCAATTTTACAAACTATGGTTGTTTAAATCTGAGAAATCAATATCCAAATCTCTTTGGAGAGGCATTTTATTTATAATAAATTGGTCACCCACGCATCACAGCCATAACAATAGCAAAAAAAAAATGAACGAATGAATGCTAGAACGAAAGTAAGACCCTAATTGCAATTGAAATATACAAAACACTATATGCGATATGCCTGGAGGGAAAAATATAGTTAAATTAAATAAAAAAATCTGGACTATAAGGATTTTTTTTTAAGAATCGCGCTTTTATTCGATTTTTTTTTAAATCATGATTTTTTCCAACCCTGAAGAAAAGTATGATGATCATCTTTCCTCAAACTGATAAAGGGGAAGCAGCTAATGCTGATCACCACCGGTGTAAGAACAACCAACATTTGTTGTTCAATACTTAGAATGGAATGTTTTATAGAATAAAAAACATGACAGACAAATAGATGGACAAGGAAGTGATCCTATAAGGGTTCTGTTTTTCTAAAAATAGTTATAAAGCCATTTTAGCTTAACATTGCGCCTATATTTAAATCTAGTCAGCCTTCAGTATCCACTGTAAATCATCAGACTTTAAAATAATTATATTGAATAGAATGTCAACAAGAATTTTTAAAACATCCAAGGCTAAAAAACTACATTGTATCTTATTGTTTTTAGTTTTTTACCTACTTCTGCAATCAGCTGTTGTAGCCACAATCAGATTATCTGGTGAAATTCAGTAATTTTGAAAGAGAATTCCACAGATCTGCACTGCATCTTAAATATATATATTTTTTTTTAAATAACTGCCCCATATAAGAATTTCTTCTGTATCGTGGGTGCATTTACAAATATACAAACTCACATACTCAAACAGCCAGACCTGGAACAACTATCTGTAGGCCATACAAATATTTGCTCCGTGTATGAATTGGACATGCAGCACAGCAGCCAATAGCTCAACCACTGCGCCAACTATGTTGTCAAGTAACTAAAAAAACTCTTATTTACAACAACAAATTATCTCACAAACAATAAGATTTACAAAAAAACATTTTGTCAGTGCTATTTATATTTTTTCAGTGTTTCTTTATAGAAATGTTGTGTAAGAAAGAAGAATGATGTATATGTCCATTTCCAAGTTCCAGGTTATCTATTTTAATAACAATTGGTTCAGTCAATAGACAACAGACAGACTGAGTTATTTTCAGCTTTATAATATTTGAATGGATAGTGAATTTTAGTACAGTCTTTGATGGGAAAAGTTTCTATTTTCAGTATTACCAGTGTTACCACTTCCGGCGCCATTGCCCTCAACACTCAACAACAAGTCACAGTTGTTTCATCCGCGTGTTGCTGAAGAGGCGGCCATTCTGCTTGCAACGCGTGATGAAAATCTAGTGTCGCTGCTAATCCAATCACTTATGCAGACATCAGTATCACACATGTAATGATTTCATATTCTTCAAATTACATTTCCTAGTGATAGAGCAAGTTTAGCTATGCAAGTTAATTTTTCTGAATAATTTTTTGTATCAAATTCTATTTTTTTATCTTTTCAGAGATCTAAAAGATGATACCATGGCAAATTCTTCAAATCCTCCAACACCGCAGCCTCTACCAGAACTGTTGAGGGCAATCTTAAATGTAAATCCTAACGTGTTTGAACAGCAACCAAGGACTCATTGGGGCCCCAATTGCCACTCACACAATAAGTTTAATGGAATTTCCCCCAATACTGTAGCTTCATCCCATGGAACAGCATCCATTCCGAACCAGCAGTTGCTAGCTACCCCCTCTCAATCCTCACCACATGTAAACATGGGCTCTCCGCCCTCCCAAGCCAGGCCAGGGAACCAAGTGAATAATACTGCTCAGAACAGTTTGTCCCCCATTTGGAACAGTGGGAACTCTTCCAACATGTACACAAGCCCGCTGTCAAATACATCCAGTTCTAATCCACAAAATGGTGGTTTCTATAATAGTTTAGTACAAGACAATAGCAATTATGGTACTAATTTAAGTGAAGATAAAGATCCACTCTCTATGTCACCAAGTAATCAACCTGATCAACAGAGATTACTAATGCAATTACAAGAGAAGACCTTTGAGCAAGGTGTGTATTATTTGTTGTTTCAACTCTTTGAATTATCTGCTTACGATATTTCGGTATTTTATATTTAGTCGTTTTTCTAGATGGTAATGTGAGGACAGGTCAGTCTCCAGCACAAGCCAGCGTGGCTCCGTCGCCGCTACGTTTAGAACCTCAAGTGCCTCAGCCGTCGATGGGCGCGCCATACACGCCTCAACAACAAGCTCAAAATAGCAACCAAGATAAGCAAGACCCAAGCAAAAGTACCAGTGTTATAAATAACAGATACCCTGTCGTGAAACTTGGACGTTTATCAGTAAGTTCTTACAAGTTAGGCGAATCATCTGTTCTCATGTCAGACCACAATACTGTCTTGCTGCATTTATACTTACTTGTTTCTCCCAAACGACAGTTAGATGTCAGGTCAGGGGCGCCGACTGTAAAAAAATCTCTTGGGTGCTCAGCGCTCAGCTCCCCATATGATGACTCGCGTAAAAGAACTGTCACTGGTATCTAATTTAATGATTTCATAGTAGTATTCCAAGCAAATGACAATTTTATACCAGAGCGAGCGAAACGAGCTCGAAAATGTTTGCATCTCGACTAGCTTATGTGACTATGCAGAGAATCAAAATGAATAGAGTTTAGCTACCTCGAACTAATACCAAGCATTCATTCGGCGCCCCTGGTTCAGTTTTTATTTTGTAGAAATCGTGCTTGCGAAAACGGCCATCTAAGTCAACATACATAGTGCTTTTTTCAAAATATTTTTTTTCTGAGTATCTCTGATAAAGCAATATTTATTTCACATGTTTACCAACCAAATTTTATAGGAGGGGTTATTGAAAAAGCACGACTTCACTACAGAAGAAAGATCTAGGAAAAATAGTGCACTAGAATCTGATTCTGATGACAATGTCCCACTGAAGACGAAATCAAGTAGCGGAACGCCGACTGTAGATAAAGAAAGAGAAGCGATAGATATAGCTAGGGAGAAAAATTGGGAAGCCGTAAAAAGGAAACATGAAGAAGCCAGCAAAAGGGAAGAAGCAGAGGCCGCAATAGGTACATGCTAGCATAAGATCGTTTGTTCATGATTTTCTAATATGTCCTCCCTTGTACAGGTATATGTACATATTTACAGATACAGGGTTGATTGAAAGAACGTGCTTCATTTGCGCCGTATATTTTTACTTTTAATATTTTTGATTTAACTCTGTTAATTGAATACTAATAGACAATGTATAATTTGCAGTGCGGCCGAAGTTACGAAAGGTAGAACGGAGATTAGTACCTGTGCTAGAAATGCTATCTGTAGATGAATTAATGGAGACTAATACGTATCAGCGTTTTAACAAATTAATTGAATCAGTATTTGAAGCTATAGACGATGACATATTGATTACTGACGAAATGGGTAAGTAATAAACTGCACAAACTAGAAGTCAAACCATCGGTGCGGTTGTAAGTTTTTGTAAATATACGTTTGAATTATATAATTTGTGCTGGCAATATTCCCCAGCCAGAGACCCCCTTTAATATTTCAAAATTTACCTATTAGATTGATGATACCATTACTTTATTATTACATTTCAGAAGGCACAGACATACCTGAAGAATTGTTGTTACCACGTTATCAGCTTCAAGAGTTATGCTCAGAAGCAGCTAAGTTAAAGAATCTTGGTGCTATGGAAGCTATACCAGCAGACAGATTAGTTCGATTGTTAAACATATTGGAGAAAAATATCAGGGCGGCGGAGAAGATGTCTTTAGTGAGCGACCCTGTAAGTACCTTTGTCTGACTTGTGTTGCCTGGCCTAAAAAAGAATTTTCCAAATCCAACTGGTAGTTCCAGAAATTAGCGCGTTCAAACAAACAAATTTTTCATTTACTATTACATCAGTATGTATAGGTTATGAAATTCAAACTGAATTTTATCCTTTCAGGAGGATAGTGAGGAGATGCGACAAATATGGTTGGAGTCGGCATTAGAAAGGGTCATGTGTGCCTCGGACGCAAGTCTAACGTCGCTCTACGTAATGACCTCCCCGAACATGCCGAAGCGCATATTTCTAGAAGATGTTATAGATAGAATTATTATGTTCATAAAATTCCAGTTGAACAACACAATTTATTGTGTTTACGATCCTGTGTATAGCATTCAAAGTACTTCTAAGAAGAAAGGTAAATATAATTATCTGTATTGAAATTTTGTGGCATTAAAAAATATATAATTGCGGTTTCGGATACATAAAAGCGCGCCATTGGATTTTCAACGTTTAGCTTATTTGTGAGAGGTTAAAATCCAATAATGCAATAATAAGTCAGGTTTCACTAGTGTTAGGTTAGGAGAGGCCTTATGCCTAGCCTGCTTGCATCATTTAAAAATAACATTTAGCGGTAAACGTACTTAGCGATTTTGTGGTGCAGGCGAGCCTAAATCCTAATGTACTATATTATGATAAATTATCAATGTGTCGTCTATGTTGTTGTGGAAGAAAATTCGTCTAAAATAGAAAGCTTGTCATAGTGGACGGACGCAAGCGGCGCGGCGGCGGCGCCGGCAACGCG
>NDFZ01004116.1:27362-37671 GCA_002192655.3 Mamestra configurata
ACAATAAAAACTAAGCGTCTAATTTCGCACAATTCACTTAACTGTTTAACTAGATACCTATTAAAACGTTACGTGTCCTGTCACTAAAATAAAGCTTCCAATTTCGCACTAATACCGTCGTAAATAAAGTCACAAATTCAAACACACGAGTGGCGAGCGGCGGGGAAGTACCTACTTCAAAGGCCCGGCGCGGCACTCTTGCGCTTACAAAGCTAGGACGCGTGGATCGTCACAGGATCGCGGCGGCACACTGACCTAAATTTGTAGTTGCAAAAGCGAAGTAACAAAAGAAACTAGATTTATCTCTTTCGCACACACAACATTTTCTATTAAGTATGAGTGCATAGCAATTTCCGCATTCGGTACTTTCTTATCCAACTCTGATGACATGCTTTATGACTCTTATTACTCAGGTTTAAAGTATATTTTTCTCTAAATCAAATTAAATAACTAATTTGGTGCAAGTTTTTAAGTAGCGAGTTGGCAACGTGACTTTAATGTTTTGATGTTTATACCGATGGGGGTCGTTAACCTGACAGTGCTTCCCTATTAACAGATACAGCATGTAGCAAATTTTAAAAATGAAAAATATTTTCCTGTGACTAAACTACTGGATATATTCAAATGATCTTTTGTATGTAGACTGAGAACGTCTTGAGGCATGCGAAGTTTAATTTAATGTTGTATTGTCATCACCACTCTGTATAAAATAAAATTAAAATAATGTTATTTTACAGAATCAGTATGAGCAGCAAATCATGTCGACGGTGGCGTCCACGCTGGAGCTGGTGGTGCCGCTGATGGAGCACCCGAGCGAGGTGTTCCTGGCGCAGCTGGAGGAGGACGCCGTGAAGTTGATCCTGCAGCGCGGCCAGCTCGTCATCGCCTCGTGCATCGCCTGCCTCGCCGCCATCGTCAACAACCTCACGCACAACTACAAGCTTATTAGGGACGTCTTCAATAAGTACCATGGTGAGTTTTATTAATGTGTACGTCTTACTCAATAAATGGGGTAACACTACAAACAGTGGACACAATCCGTGACCTGGGAGTCCAACTCGACTCTAAACTCACAAACAAAATGTCTAGCTTTATAAAAATAATATGTCGGGATTTCCAATCCATCTCTAACCTTAAGGTACTCTTCAATGCTCTCGTGAGAAGTCTACTGGACTATGCATCTCCAGTATGGAACCCTACGTACCGTGTTCACGTAAACAGGGGGACTACTCTCTAAACCCGAAGTCCATAGTTTCGGGCTTAGTTCCGGGCGTATTCTAGTCCGTATGACCTACGGACTTACGATTAGTTCCGAACCAAAACTAAGAATTAATGACAACAAAATTTGACAGTAAGTAGTCAAATCGTGTTGTCATTCATTCTTAGTGGTTAAGTGATACGGGCTAGAATACGCCCGTAACTAAACCCGAAACTACGGAGTTCGGGCTTAGAGAATAGCCCCCTGGATTTAACGTATCCAAAGAAGCTTCACCAGATATCTTTGTTTTAGAAGTTCTGACTGTCCACGAGATTCTTCTTACGGTCAAAGGCTCAGTCATTTCAAAATATGTTCTCTTGAACATCGGAGAGACGGAACAGACCAAATCCTGCTATATAAAATCGTTAACAGTTAACTAAATGTTCCTGATCTTTTAGCGGAATTAAGTATAGCAGTACTTCGGTACAAAACAATTAGACCTAGTCGCGAGACCATAATTTTTGCCACAACTGCAAATCATACTAACCTAAGTAGCACCGCACCCATGAACCGTCTAATGGGAAATTACAACAAAATCGCTACACGAGCCGACATCTTCCATAACTCTTTCCGCATATTCCGTATGAGACTTAACCATCTCGGAGTCTCAAGACCTCAGTGTGACACGAGCCGCCTAATAGTAAAATTGTATCCACTTCCATTGCTTTATTCATATATAGTTTTGTTGTTCCGTAAAATATTTCTGTAATAATACTCTACAATCCCTGCGGTTGACAGGATGGAATGGAAGAAGAAATGGTGTCGCGCCAACCTCCAGTTTAAAGCCATCCCCCAGTAAAACATTTGCTTTACACAAACAATTGTTTGCTTATAGCAGACACATATGATCAAATAGCGCTTATCTCGTGAAGTTAATGTACTATTTAAGTCAGTTTTTATTCAATTTTTATATGCTAATTACTGTTTTTATCAACTTGATAATTGCGGGAAAAGATTTGCAGTCTGCACTTTGCTAAATAAAGTACTTAATACGAATTTTAACCTAATATGGTATTTTAATATTAAAATTTTACCATCGCAGCGACGTCACGCGTGTTTTCAACGCACTGTATCGTCTTCATTTTTTGTTAACGTGAAAAAAAAAAGAACTTGTCCAATATGTTTTGGAAATCTATCTGACGAACTAATTAGATTTTTTCAGTAAAATACCCTTTTCTAATCTTTTTCGTATTCAGTCTATGAGACTTTTAAGTCAAAGCGCGGTTTATGAGTTTTGACCCAGTTTAAATCTTAAATGACAACCAAAAATTTTATCTTGTTCTTAAAAATAGTTTTTTTAAAAGATAGTTTGTTAACGTAATCAAACACAAGTTTTGGTTTTATTTCAGGTGTACTTCTCCAATGGAAACACTGTTGGCAGCGGAACCCTGAAATGACGAGAGCGTTACATTCAAGGCCTTATTTTAGACGCGCGTTATTTATCGTAGGACTGCTGTTGCGGTATTTTGACTTTACGGAAGCTAGAGTCATAGAAGGACTTCCAGTAAGTGACCTTTCAAAAAGTTTAAAAGCTATATTTATGATGAATTAATATTATTGTATTTACTTACATTATGTTTTTTGCAGGCGGAAATAAAAGAACAGATATTCTCAACTTTGATGTTTTTCGTCGGCCTCGAAGACGAAGATTTCGTGTCGCACACTCTCAAGGCGCTGGGATCAGTTTGCGTGAGGCATTACGAGTTCATGTTGCGACCAGAACTAAAAGAGTTCTATCATCAACTGCTGACGTCAGATTTAGCGCCAATAGAGATGAAGGCGGATGTGTTGAGAAATATTGAAATGTACTTACAAGAAGAAGAGCAGAGGATGATAAGACAAGATAAAGAATGTGAGTATTTATCTTCTAACTTTGCTTTTTTCGTTACTTCTATAACTTACATCTTAATTTATGCCTATAATGCCTACTTCTATCTCCATGTATCATGACCGATTTAATTAGAAATTTGTGTTCCCAGGGTCAAAGAGGTCAAAACACGAGAATCTCAAGGAGATGGGCGACGTATCGTCGGGCATGGCGTCGACGGTGATCCAGTTGTACCTGAAGGAGATCTTGGGCTCGTTCCTGCACCCCAGCACAATGGTGCGCTCTAGCGCCATGAAGGTTGTGCAGCTCGTGCTGGCGCAAGGTCTCGTGCATCCTGTGCAGGTATGTAAAGTCGAGATGTTTATTTATACTTGCGCGTCACTTTTCAAATATTTTATTTTTAAGGGAAATTGAAAATTGTTCATCATTGTTTAGTTTACCTCAATCTAAAACCTCTTTATTTATTTATTTTAACATTTGTACAATAGTGGTACATGGGCGGACTTAATGCATCAAGGCATTCTCCACCTGTCAACCTTTGGGTTAAAAAGACTACACTGTGGTAGGTGTAAAACAAAGAAAAATAAAATTTAAAATTGAATTTCAAATCACAAATAATAGATATAAAACTAATCAGCCAGCTCAGCACTGAAGTTAGTGGCGTGAAGAATCTCCGGGCGAGAAAGATTAACCGTCACACGACTGCGTGATTTAAGGAACTCTGTGTGCTCCATGTGATAACATACAATGTCCGCACGTTATGAAGGATGCGCTCATCCTTCCTAACGCGCGGTTTATAAATTTCAAGTCTTTGAGAGCGTTTTCCAGTTCTATGAGTCGCTACTCAGAACTGGAAAACGCTATCAAAGACTTGAAACTGGGACAGCATAGGATTGGCAGAAGTTGGGAGTCAAGGAGATATACCAAAAACAGTAAAGATCCTGAATTCTGCCTCTTTGGAGAAACTAACTGACTTCATGATGTGAGGTTTATGATTGCAAAAAAATGTAAGAAAAACATCATTGAGTTTAAAGGGTACTCATGGTGAATAGCAGTGCTAAAATTCCGCATTTCACCTGAGCGAACACTTACCATCATCCAGATTTACGCATCCACGTCAACTTATTCAGACGAAGACGTGGAAGAATTTTACGATCTGCTCAATAAAGCTTATGATGAAAACCGCGGCGATTTCAATGTTAAAATCGGGCCATGACAAGAGTAAGATGACGAAGCAGTTCTAGGTCCGTATGGCACAGCCGAGTACCTCGTTCGTTGCGTATTACGAACGAGGTACTCGGCTATTGCAGTTTACTTTCGGACAGAATATTTCTATTGGTTACATTCTAATAATAATGTCAAAATGAAATAGACAATATTTGCACTTCCTATAATCAAATCGTAAAAGACGTTAGTGTAATGAATAAGATAAGAATATATCAATTTGGAACTATCAAACTACTTCCAAAGCAAAGGTGTAGAATAACGGAATTGCTGGTATACACAAAAGTAGCAATATTATAAAAACAGCTAGGAAGAAAATAAATTTTTGAAACATGATATTTTAACACTGTTCACTGTTCTGTATGGTGTCGGACGTACAATAATAGCACTATCCCATCACTTCCCGTGGGTGTCGTAAGAGGCGACTAAGGGGCTCACCAGAAAATGGGGGATCTTCAAACCCGCCTGCTTACGAAAAAAAAAAATTTTTTTTTCGTAATTTGTGAGGGTTTTAATATAATTAAAACCCTCACAATAAACCCTTTCATTTGATATATCACACGGTACAGTTTAAAAACCTAAAAAATAAACAAGTTTGTCTCCCAAAAGTTACCCCTATACTCAAAATGTATTTATTCACAGGGGTCACAGAAGTTAACATGTGTACCAAATTTCAACAGAATCGGTCCAGTAGAATCGAAGAAAATTGGCTGTGACAGACGGACAGACAGACACCCGAGTGATCCCGAGTGGTTCCGTTTGTTACAGAACCCTAAAACTCACAACACCTACTACTTAATCGAAAAAAAGCTCTAGACATGAACAGAGCCAAAAGGGTTTATATTCTCATTTGGTCAAAGTCGCACTAGAAAAGAACGTTCATTAAGGGTTGCCAAACAAGGAATTTCTCGCAACAAACCTTGGATCAATAAATAGCCTTTTAGATAAAAATGGAACTAAACATCACAACAGTCAAAAAATTATGGAAATCTGCACTGAATTTTACAGAGCTCTTTATTTGGACAGTTCGCAATCAGAAATAGAAAATACTGCTACTTACAATTGCCCAGAAGATGTATGTCGAGTCACACGAGACACGACACAACAGAAGCCTTGAAGTTTGGTTCTGCCAGTATGCTACCGACTTATTCAACACGATTTTACAGACAGGCCAAATTCCAACTCAGATTGTGTCACTCAAACATTATTCTCCTTCATAAAAAGGAGAAAAAAGTCCATATTAACAACTACAGGTCCATAAATTTAGTTTCACATATCAATAAAGCATTGATAAAAGTTATTCACAACCGTATCGATGCATTACTAGACTCGCACCAACCACCAGAACAATCCGGATTTCGCCCAAGCTTTTCCACCACAGTCAACCTTAAATTGAATAATAGAGAAACATTCAGAATTTAAAAAATCTTTATATCTGGGTTTCGTAGCTTACGCAAAGGCTTTGCAAAGCTTTGAAAGATTGCGCTGTGTTTGAACACAGCGCAATCTTTACAGCCCTGCAAAGTCTACACCTTGGCTTTGCAGGGCTGTAAAGATTGGCTGAAGCTTAAACTTATAAATCCATCTTTACCATCTATACCATATACTATCTATGTATAGGTACTAATATAATAAAGCTGAAGAGTTTGTTTGTTTGAACGCGATAATCTCTGGAACTGCCAGTCGGATTTGGAAAATTCTCTTTGTATATGATAGCCACATTCATGAGAATGGTACGGGATATGCTCGTACGACGTTGCGGGCAAAAGCTAGTTAAAAATAATTTACAACAATAGCACGGCAAAAATTAACTTGATTATTTAGGCAGCACAATCAAAATCAACAAAGGAGTGAAACAGGGTGATCCACTATCCCTCAAACTATTTACATGTACGCTGGAAGAGGTATTCAAACGACTAGCAGATGCTTGGGCAGAGAAGGGTATTCGAGTTGGCAGTAAAATACTATCTAACCTGCGTTTTGCTGCCGATATCGTTCTGTTTGCAACTACGGCATATCGACTGCAAGAAATGCTCCAAGAACAGCACTGCAAGCCTCGAGGTTGGACTGACGATGAATCAGTCAAAAAACCAAAGTCATGCCTAATGCCGCAAAACATAGGGTCAAAGTCAATTCATTTATTTCAACTAGACCATTAAAAGGCACTTTTGAACGTCAAATTTACAGTTTAAAATTAAAATATAAGTGACTTTAGGTTCAATGTTGATGGTCATACAGTCGACGAGTACACTTATCTAGACCAGCTGGTTTCCGTCCATAACAGACTGGACAAAAAAATCGATTGTCGACTCGAAAATGCCTGGAGGAGCTACTGGTCTATGAAGGCGCTCATGAAGAGCGACTTCCACGGGCGTAGCTCTCTAGCTCCCAGCTCGCCCGGGGCCACGGGGTCCACGGGTTCAAAGTTTGTAGGAATTTTGTGGCACTGATCATCCGTGTCCGTGTACCTACTTATGTATCTAAATTAGCGTTTTCATATCCAGTGCGTCAAATTACAGGCCGGTACAGCTACAATATAATAGCCAAAAAAAACACGTTTTTGTGAATCACCATTTCTTTTGAGTATTGAAAGTGCGAGCGAAGCGAGCTCGTAAAATTTTAAAACCCTTCTCGAAAAGTTCCTACTTTAAATAATTAAATGGATAATAATCGAAGAAACTTTGGTGCAAGAGCGAGCGAGGCGAAATCGGAAAGGCACACTCCATCTCGCAGGTTTTCAGTTTTAGGTTTCTTTTCAATAATTACAAAACAATATAGTTGTAATTTTCGCATGTCACTGGAAAATTGCAGACTCCGTAAGAGTTTAATAAATCTTTATTAGATAATATGTCGATATGTTATGAAAAAATCGTTTTGTATACAATCAATCACATCCAAATTCAATAGTTTCCAATATATCCGTGTCTCATTAAGAAAAATAGTTTACAATTTCACGCGATATTTTACAATATTACGGCGTTTGCAATTTTCCGGTGATATATGTAAAAATCTTCTGTTACTTACTGACTGACAGACAATGTACAGCCGAAGCTACTAGTCCTAGAAAGCTGAAATTTGGCATGTAGGTACAGTACGCGTCAAACAACTTTGCCCCTTTGAAGTTCGTCACAATTGACAGCGCAGTAGTCAATTTTACAACCAATGATGACACCGCGCATGCGCGGGTTTGGCTAGCGTGCGCGGTCTAGCAGAAGATGGCGCGAGTAATGGCGTCTCAGTCGCTCCTATACGTTCGACGCTTAGTCGTGCCCCGCTTGCTCAATGCAATAAGACTGTTAATGCCACAAGTGTTACACGTTGTTATTATTTTTAATTAGTTTGTTATTGTTTTGTTATCTTCTTATTGTTACTTGTTGTGTTTGTTGCTTGGTTTTGTGTGTGTTTTTTGTGCGATATGCCTAAACGAAATATCGTTTCACAAAGACTAAACTATACATATTTCTTTTTGTACCTTTCATTTAGCTTTCATTTATTTGGTGTGAACACATTCCCTCACTTTCAATTACCTAGTAGTACTTATTATCTTTTTATGCATTTCTATCTACTTATCTTACAATCGCTAACTGCTTCTGCGAACGTAACACTTTTTTACGCGATTGCACCTGCGCGGTCGTCACCAAAACCTAACTTCAGAGCGGCAAAGTTGCTTGACGCGTACTATACTAAGAGAGTATATTCCGAGATTCCTACGGGAACGGGAATAAGCGGGATATGCGCGTACGAAGATCAATTCTTTTTCTTACTGGACTTACAATTGGCAATAGTTGTGTTAGTAGTGTAGCTGTAATACATCAAGACATCCGTTCGCCGCCGCTACGCTCTCAACACTAGGGCTCCCGCGCCGACTCGCAATATTTGTTTGCGGTGCTAATTCGCCGCGCTCGCCCGCCGCCGCGTCGACGGCTCAGCGGCGGGCGAGCGCGGCGAACGAATGTCTTGATGTATTGCAGCTACAGTAGCATAGGTTCTTCTTGTAAAGCCCTTCTAATGGTGTTTATCGCATAGCTATAAGGCGCTAAACAATCCTTATGTCTGGTGCCCAAAATAACTGTAGGTAATAACTACGAACACCCAATTTATACCCAATTCAGAAACCGGCCCTCAGACTCAGTAAAGCAGATTCTATAATCAGTGGATGAAACAAAAATACACCTAAACGCATTTTTTTTTCAATGATTCAAGTACTGGAAGGACTGTACTCAGTCTCATATAAATTAATTGATTGTCTTTGTACCCATTAGTAACCACTTGTGATACCTTAGTATCTAAAGTAAGAGGTGTTTTAGCAATAATAGTAGGTTGGTGGTGGTATTTTATTTATTTGTTGTAGGTTGTTAGGTTGTGGTAGAGATAGCCTTGTTGCATTAAGTACGCCCATGATGTACCACTATTGTGCATAAAGTTTAAATAAATACAATGGGTTACTTTTGGCCGCCTCATAAACCACATGCTGATAGGCAGAAAGCGCTGTAAAAGTATCCAGAACAAGATCAACACCACCAGTTAATTATTCTTAAGAATCGATAATTTAGAGAGACATATAAGTATCTTCTATTTCTGTTTCAGATTGTTCCATATTTGATTTGCATGAGTACGGACCTGGAAGTGACAGTGTCGCACACAGCTGACAAACATCTCCAAGAGATTGACAAGAAGTATCCCGGCTTCATTCACATGAAGGCACAACTTGGCATTAAACTCTCTTATCAGTTACAAAAAATATTACAGGTTAACGCGAACAAAGGAGTTATAAGAGGGTTTAGGTATTTTTTTTTTTAGTTCCCAAATGTAAAGTAATAGGTACTTACTTTCACCATTTACTAAAATAATTGTTATTTTCAGGAAAAAGGACCAAGATGAGTTACCTACTGCTCTCAACGGTTTCCTATATTCATTGCTTCGTAACACGCGACCACAACGACGGGCGTTGGTATTGTCGCTACTTAAACAATTTGATGACGTTTCTGTAAGTATTGCATTCAGTCAAATCTCATAAGAAAAATGAAATCTCTGTTTTGTCCCATGTGTTAAAATCAAATTGTTTGTTTTGTTTCAGACTGCTCCATTGGATCAGATGCTGTACCTAGCTGATAATTTGAGTTACTTTCCATTTCAAGTTCAAGATGAACCATTATTTATTATACATCACATTGACATAATTATATCGACATCAGGATCAAACCTTTTGCAGCTTTTTCGTGAGGTAGGAGTTACTTTTGAATGCTGTGCTGTAATATAACTATTTAGGCTACTGGATGGCAAAAAGTTATTATG
The DNA here is from genome assembly GCA_002192655.3 of Mamestra configurata. NCBI lineage: Eukaryota > Metazoa > Arthropoda > Insecta > Lepidoptera > Noctuidae > Mamestra > Mamestra configurata. The sequence continues at coordinate 36,968 of NDFZ01004116.1, forward strand.
AATCATAAATATTTGCTTGTATCTTCCAAAATGGCCACATTAGGCCTACCACCTATTTTATACTATATTTATACCAGAACCATAATGGAAGGTTGCGAGCAAATTACTTATGTCCGACTATTATTTTACAGGGACTAAACAAACCAAGTACAGAGGAAAAGACAGAAGAGCCACTAGATGAGGAGGAGGACGACGAGGAAGCGGAGACTCTGCTCGCGCAGATGCCGGAGAGCACGCGGCCGCTGCAGGACGCCATGCGCCAGGCGCGCGGCTGTCTGCTGCTGCTCGTGCTCAAGCAGCATCTCAAGCAACTCTACGGCTTCACCGATGCGTGAGTATTTTTTGTGTTTGTTTCAGTGTCTCTGTAATTTTAAGTTTACGCCCATAATCTGAAAAAATACCTAACGAAACATCATAATTTGCAGAAAAATCAACCAGTACTCACCGTCCGAGAATGTGAAGGTTTACGAAAAGGCAGTATCGCGGCGGCACGCGCCCATATTCGAGCCCAAGGCGACTATATCGCAGCTGCAGGACCACGAGCGCTCCGCCGACGAGCTGGACGAGCGCGGCCGCCGCAGGCTCGTCGACGACTACCTCGAGGTGAGCGCGCACCCTCCGCGCCTTACCACTACCTACCCACTGACACTCGTACTCATGCACTCGCTTGTATTGGACAGTTCAAGCAACTGATGCTGAAGTTC
>NDFZ01004116.1:38988-53884 GCA_002192655.3 Mamestra configurata
GTGTCCGTTTGATTGATGTGTTATATTTGTACATATTTAATTGTTGAGGGTATTAAAGTGATTACGCAACTTTTAAAAATATCATTTTATATTTACATTTTAAAGAGTACAAAACAAAATTATAATGATATGGTTATTTATATATAAAGTAATACTTGTAGTTTTGGCAACCTATCATTAGAGGACGACCTTCTTCGGCCGATCTTCGGAAACGGCGAATTTATTACAAAGGAAAAATATTAGTGTCTCTGGAGTAGGCTTCACTTTGCCATCGGCGATGAGCCTTCGCAGGTTACGTATGCGTTGCTTATGTGGGTACTCTCCTCGAGGCTGTGGTTGCGGCTGTAAATAATGAAAATGATTAAATGGAGACTGAAAACGGCTACGTCCACTCGAAATACCCAGTTACAACCATGCTATAATAGTACACAATGTTTTGTTATGATTATAATATTTAACGCAACGTATGTGATTTATGTATGTACATATTATAATTATAATATAATTATAGAAAAAAAAAACATTAAAGCAATTTCAACTCTGATGTGCAGTTCCTTTTATTTAATTTCTTAATATTATGTTCCGCTACATACATATACTCCAAAAATATTGTGTGCTATTAACTTAGCATTTAGATATTTACCAAACAGTCAATTTTAGGGTTCCATAGTCAAAAAGGAACCTAATTTTGCCATGTCCGTCTGGCTGTCAGTCTGTCCGCTGTTTAGCTCGGAGACGCTTAGCATTAGGAAGTGTATGGATATACATATTACCACGCCGACAAAGTAGTAAAATAATGAAATGTAAAAAAAATCTTAAGAGGTTTTTATCGTCTAACCCATGGTGTGGGGTGTCGTTGGATAGTTCGTTTAAAAATATTGTGGGTGTGCAAAAACCATTTTTCCATCCAAAGATCTGTTTACGGAATATTTAGCTTTAAAGTGCTAATTTTTGTTAGAGTCAAGTGTCCCCCCCTCTGTCAGCTAAACGGTTGTTTTTAGAGACGTGACAAAATTCATGGTAGTAGCAAAGATACCAAATTTAAAAGAAAAACTATCACAGCTAAGTTTATTTTACAAGTTAACAAGTAATACAGTGTGGATTTTTGAGACGGGACAGTGCCTTATATGAAATCTGTGAATGCAGTTCAGAATATATCAACAAGTTATGGATGGTCTCCTAGGAACGTTTTCCTGTAACTAACTATTTACGGTTAAGGCCCTTACTGTCCCGTCTCAAAAATCCACCCTGTATGTTCATAGAATCAATCAAACAAAAAGCACCATTCTAAGTCGGTTGTGACGTGCACACTACGGAACCTTATACTGCGCGTGGCCCGACACGCATTTGGCCGGTTTTGAGAATATAAATGAGACGAGTTATGTTTAGAAACTAATTGCGATGTAAAAGCAATGGTTTTTATACCGACCCATGTAAATATTTGCATGGAGTTCTAGTCTTAATAAACAACGCTCACCCAGTACAAACAAAATTATGTAGATATTATAATGTACCTACATAATAATATTTCCCTCATACGACGTCATGGTGAGAAGAGAATCAAGAGTGTTCACACATAAACGCCTATCCTGTTTACGTGAACACTAGTTTTTAATTATGTTAGTCGTGAGGCAGAAAAAATCTAAAATATCTTAGCAGGTCCTCAATTGTGTTATCGATACCTGACCCAAATTTTATATAGTTTATAACGGTATCGAATATTGGCAATGAATAATGGTTCATTTAAAGTGGGCCGTCTGTTGACTTCGGCGTGTCGAAAGCAGCTCGGTCGTAGCGTTGTTTTTTGCACAGAGATGATTTCTGCTACCCGCCGAAGTCGTCCTGTCGACCTTGAGTAAATCAACCATACCATAACTGATTCATTGGGTTTCATGTAGGCAGCTGCAAATGGGTGTAAAACATTTGATTTATTTTTAAGAAAGAAAGCTGAGAAGATGTTGTTTTCCCTACTTTCTCTGCACACCCAGATATTTATAATAACCATGCCTGCGACCTATTGTTTCGTGCTCCATTTGTACAAATGGCAGTCTTTGTTGTAAACGCTTGGCACATTCAACACGTCGCGTTTGTAAATCAACCTTAACATGACAGGTGACGTACCCGTCACCCGAGGAATAATGCAAGATCTTTGAAATAATTTGTATAATCATTGTTATATATTTTGTTTATATTCGAAAAACACATTGGCACAGACTCAGGGTTAAATTCATCACTACATAATGCTTATCATGTTCTGTCCAACGCCCAACTCGGCAAATCTTTCATCGCTCTATCGAATGGTGCCTACGCCTATAAATTCTTAATTGGCACGTGTTTGATAATCTAGTAATTCGTTTAGTTAACTCTTTTAAGATGCCCTGTAATACCTTCACTTCGGTAGGGACCGCGCCTGTTTTCATGAACTCCGTCAATCCTGGCTTTAAAAAGATATAATATTAGGTAACAGTGGTTTTAATCTAGGTAAAGCTGACTAGCAAAAGGGTTTTGTTGTTTCGTTAAATAGCTTGATAATGGCACACGGTTGATGGACGCGTATAGCCCGAAAAGCCGTTTACCAGCAGGAAAACAACTTCCAAATGCTGTAACAAACTGGGTGGGGCAGCAGAATAAACGACATATTATGCGTCTTGCATGAAGTTTTCAGTAACATTTCAAGAACAGTCATGTCATGAACTGAATAGGTACCTATATTAAGAGTATGCTCAAGAGACATGATTATGGTATATTGGCATTATGCGAGTATGTAACTACCCAGCGAATTCTAGAGTTCTGGATTGATGATCTGTGATGAGATCGAAAAGGTGTGAAATCACCGACATGGTTTTAAAGAAGCAATAAGCTGCTGACCATTTCTCTCTCGGCGTCTGTTTGAATACGCAAGTTCTTGATTCGAAGCTGCTCAGCTTCAGCAAACGTTATGTATGGCGCCTCCCAGCGCGGACGACGGTCGACCTGAACAAAGCAGCTGGGGTAAACCAAAATAAAATAAATATACCGTAATGTGTGGCACTGGACATCTGATAGATTTAGGGGAAAGGTGTACGAGATGATTCACTTAAGGGAGAATGCTTGTAGTGTAAACGACATTCAACTTAATGCAGATGTAAAAGCGTTTATTCATAGTACTTAAATTTATCTATCTACCTGTTGTCATAATCAAAATGTTATATTTTTAGATCTTATAATATTACAATAACTATTTTTTAAAACGCTTCCAAAGAATCATCTTGTACTCCCCGGTGTCCAAGGTGATCCCTACCTTGACTTAGGTAGAATAAGTCAGTCTTATTGGTTAATTGTCAGTCTCAATATCATTAATAGGTAACAATCATCACATATGTGATCGTGACACAACAGGCACTCCATACTGTTTACTTGCCCTTCTTTATTCAAGGCATATTGTCAGTAGCTTTACACGTGCAGCCTGTGGACCAATTTCACGCAGCGGGCGTACCTACATCGCTCTGCGCGTGCAGTACAACAATGCCTCCAGGATACTTTTAGGGCTTCCGCGCTTTTGTAGTGCTTCGACTATGTTTGCTGAGACGCGGACCGATGATTTTTTCGCGATCATAAGGAAGCGGAGCGCTTCACTATTAAGTCGCCTACGAAGCAGCTCGAACAGTCTCCTGAGGGTGTTGTCCGAACGGTGGGACCTCTCTGATAAAGAGGTGGATCACGTTAGCGCCTCTCCTCATATTTTGTGACATAATTTAATTTTTTGTATTGTGTATTTTTTTGTATTTTGTTATAAATTGTTTGTGTAAAATTTTAATTCACATATTTAATTTAATTGTGACATTGTTTATGTTATTATAATGTGGAATGTGTGTGTTAAATTTAATTTATTGTTGATTGTTTTAATAATGTGTTTCGTTTTTATTCACTTTTATTTTTTTTATAAAATGTATGGACAATGTCTGAAATAATGATTTCTTTATTCCATAAATACTTAACTAAATAAATACACTAGAAATAAAAATAAAATCTCCTAACTAAATAAACCCTAAAATATGGCGTCAAAAAATTCATCCGCATCGCTGTCGACTGGAAGTGTACCCAAAAGACTGGCGGCATTGCCACGTTGTATGGCAATGCTTATTCTTTGACCAAGGTAAAAGCCAGCCCTTGGGTCACGTGAAGTGTCAACTAAGCGCCTTGAGAGATCTTTAAATAAGTTATGTGCACTCGGACCCCAAGACCCGAGAGTTTCAACCCCAAACGGCTCGAAAATATAACTACCAACAAGTTTATTATATTTCCGCCGCTTGAGGTTCTCTGCAGCCGCAGCGGCAGCGCCAGCACAGCACGAAGAGCTAGGAAGATGGGATGGCGCAAGAGTATCGACACAAGTAGCGTCCCACACTAATGGCCTACCCATCTTCCATGGAAATAACGACATGCCGTCCGGTCTCTTGCCATCGTCGCGTGCCAGGCCATTGGGTTCTAACACAGCCGGAACGCCGACGGTGACAAGAGCTCGTCGGATGATGTCGTTAAGATTCGCGTGCCGCGCAATGCGACCCGCGCTACGGCTGCATGACAGGCCGTGGTGTCCGAGGCTGTTGACAACTTCGCCACAGTGGCAGCGATGAGGAGAACAACAAGGAGCGCCAAGACGCAGGCAGGCAGCGAGGCGGAAAGTAGTATCGTCGAACATGGTGCCAATGTTCGACGACGGTAGTGCGTGAAGCCAGAGACCCGACTCCCACTCACCCACAGCCAGCAGGCGCGCACGCTCTGCAGTAGTAGTTGATGTGGCAATAAGTTTTTCCTGAACTTGCCTGCAGAGCGGCTCGTCCCACCGTCTCTGGGATGAAGGGTAGTCGGGCGGATTTGAATTCGGGCAAGCGAGTCTCCAGGCCTCCACAGCCTCGGTGAAGTACGGCACATCAAAATCAATCAGTGTAGAAACTAGAATATTCCTGATTAATTTATCAGTGCCGTACACCGAGGATATAAAAGCCGGTAAACTAATACTGGTAATTTTGCGGACGCCGAGGCCTCCCATACGGATGGGAAGGGTTGCTTGCGCCCAGGCTTTGTCGTCCATGGCCACATTTAAAATTAAAGTAAGTGTATGCTTGATAATTTGGTCTATTTTGTCCAAAAGGTGGGGGTGCTTAAATAAAATGAATTTATTATTATATGGCACGCCATTTTTAGGTTCCGTACCTACCCAAAGAGTAAGACTCCGCTGTCCGTCTGTCACCAGGCTGTATCTCACGAACCGTGATAGTTAGACAGTTGAAATTTTCACAGATGATGTATTTCTAACAACAAATACTAAAAAACAGAATACAATAAATATTGAAGGGGACTCCCATACAACAGACATGATTTTTTTGCCGTTTTATAGATAATGGTACGAAACCTTTCGTGCGCTCCGGCTCGCACTTGGCCGGTTTTTTTACAGAATCCAGCTCTTCGCAGTCTTCCGACCACTCACCACCATTAGTTTTTCTTTTATAATTACGAGGCCTAGTCTAAAACAAGACAAAGTATTTTTTGTTATTAATTTCAATCGATAATATGAACGAATACTCTTAAACTATTTTGTCCATAATGCAGGCTACCACTTATTTTTTTTTTTAATAAATAGATTTAAAATAATCTATTAAATTACAATTGGTTAAAGATGGTGTACAAGATGATCCCTGCGGATCATCTTGTACACCATCAAAAGTAACATAATCATCTCGCCCCAATATCAACTTTTTTATTCAATGTTCGATAACATAACTTAAATCTTTTCGACTGTCACAACGCCATTAAAAAAAAAAAGACCACTAAACAAAGGTACTAATACAACTGCTTTCACAATAGACTACCTAGATCACATTTGACATAAACTTAAAGTCAATCTTACCGTCAATCAATGTCACGTATTTTTTTATTAAATTCACAAAAAATTTTGGTTATCACTCATGAAGTCATGTGGCTTATGAATATCGGGGACTACGTTTTACCAATGAAAACAACTAGATATCGCTAACAGTTTAGTTGCAATAAAAAAGGATCATCTCACCTTTTAGGATCATCTCGTACACCTTTCCCTTACTCTAGATACTAATGCATATCTGAAGAAAACGGTATTATTTAGTTAAGTAGTTGAGATGAATTTTTAATCTTTTTTTTTTCACAACTACCTACTCACATCCACTCAAACCAAGTACTGGTGTAGTAGGTAACATCCTAATATAGAAAATTCCAAGTTTAAATATAGAAAAAATAATCTCAAAGCATACAGAGTCGTAGCTAGGGGTTGGCAAGGTTGGCGGCTGCCAAGGGCGCAAGCCTCAGGGGGCGCATTTTGCAGACTCATAGCCTAAAAGCCGCTTGCCACAGGCATAGTTACATACATCGATAAAATACTTGCACTAGTTGCGCGTAAATGGGCGGATGGGCGCCCCCACAGATTAAGAACAGCGCTTCTTACTTAACAATAATTTGTGTCGAATCCCAAATAACAGATTTGTCTTATTTGTACGACCAAAATAAACAATGTCGTTGTCGTTCAATGGTCGACAACAACGGTCCGGCTCGCGCTTATCAAAGAACGGAGGGCGCAGCGCGCGGAACCAAACCAGCCAAGGCCTATGTCAGAAAATTGCTCAAACGAATTTTTCATCATTGGTGTCATTTTCTTCGTTTTCGGATTCGCAAATTACGAAAATAGGCTGGGGCGCAAGCTGATAGCCATAAGCGAATATATAGCTTATAGGTCTGTACCTACTACCCCAACAAGCGCCAGTTGTTGTCGAAGAGCTTAACAAAAAGGGGGCGTTGAAGCAGTGGCTAGAGAGTGCCCTTGTGGTAAATCATATTTTTTTAAGTTTCATTTCGCGTAAAAGGGGCTGCTGAGGCTAGTAAATTAATTGCTTAATATATTTATTGGTTAGTTGTAAAACAGCACCTACTAATCTAGCACTGCACTATTCTGGCAGCAAAAAAGTGTCAATTTAAACAAAACCGAAAAGGCGTCCTGCAAAAATCGATGTCCTTTATTTTTACCACCGAGGTGCCTATTTTAAAGTCGAAGCTTTAGTTAAGCTTCCCCGTCGGATTAGACTGAAAGCTAGGATGAATTAGGCTTCCTTTGCGCGTAGTAGGTATTATAGGTATGTGTAAGGTTGCAAATAATTCGGGAATATTTCGGAATCAATTATTAATAAAGAGAGATAAGAAAATCACTGTCAAAAGGTAGGGTGCTAAATCGTTTGAGCTTGCTTTGCTTACTCTTGCAGCGTGTGTTCTTACTCTCAATTCCCATCATTTGCCTTTTTTTGTAAAAGTCCGCCAAGTATCATTTGTGCTCTAAAACACTCAGCATATGAGACGACTTCATTGTATCTAACATCATTATTTCGTAGCATGCTTAGTTTAAGCGTAATTATTGTTTTTCTTAATATACGGATGGAAATTTTCAAAAAAATATTACTCAAAAACTAGACTTGGTAGCTAAATGGCGATACGAAATCTCGCATTTAAATGATTATTTCTATCAGTTTTTCTAATAAAAAGAGCTTCATAAAACACTTTGCGTCTGTACGTTATAGTTATGCGTTAGGTTAGTCCCTAGTTAAGTTTCTCAGCTCAAGTATGTGGGTGGTCTAAACTAGATGATCAAATTAAATTAGCTAGTGTAACTTCGCACTCGTGATGGGTAAACTCGTAATTTATGTGACTACGAGTGAACAATCGCAGGTAGTGCAGTATTTATGTATATTTTTATGGAGATCGGTGTTAATTCTTCGGCAAAGTGGTCGACACGACAATAAGAAGGCAAACTTGTTTATACCTCATCATCTATCTCCCTGTGGTCTTGTGACGGAATGCCAATGAGAGAGTCATCCCACATGACGGGATGCCAGGGGCGTCGCACGGCCTTTTCCGGAGGTATCATTGGCTGCGGGGGTCTTAGCGGCAGCGAATTTACGTCCACAAACACTTCCTCCTCAAATTCTTCGTTCTGCATCGTTTTTAAACAACTTGACTGAAAATTTCAAATGCCCATTGTTAACAAGTCATTTATACCTACGCTTATATTTTATTTATTGTTGTCTGGTTATCTTAGTTTAGCGCGTAGGTGCAAAGTGCATCAGGCCTGCAACCGTAATCACCAACTATGAATCTACCCACATGCAGGACCTAAACCAGAAGCAGTAAGCTTTGCATCACAATCGCACACTATAAAGATTTTTTAGAGTTCACATATGACTCAGGTAGGTTTTCACTCAGCTTCGTACAAAGGGTTATTGAACAATCGTTTGCTTTGAATTCCTATCGTTCATCAACTAATAATGTAAAATTTGCTATTTTCAAAGCCGGTCAGTTTTAGTGACTGCCATGATTGGCCAAACATCGATAAAGTTGAAATGCATCGATATTATTAGATTGTACGCAATAAGCCTTTGTGACGTGGGTAAATACGATAAAAATAAAGTCTCGCAGCCAGCATCCGAGCCTCTGATGAAAACCGCTACGCAATAATATAACCCCGTTTTTTATTCAATTGGCTTCTTGGCACAGCGACAATATTTTTTTTTTCGCCATCGCTAGCCGGCTGCGACATTCTTCCTATCGGTAAAGTTCCAAACTATTGTGAATTTATTTCCGATTAAGATAGCATTAAAAAATTTAGGTCCACCAGGGGACAATATCTAGAAGCATAGATAGGTAGTGTGTAGGAAAACTGTTATGGAAATTAAATTTAGGGTAATAATTGGAAGCCTAGAGAAGGCTTCCAATTATTACCCTAAATTTAATTTATTGACTTCTTGAATGTGGTTGTATTCATTTTGTTATATTTACATAATTTTATTAAGTATTTCGGTAAGTTTAAAAACATTTGGGTAGGTAGGAACCTACCTAGCAACTATTGAACAAAGACAGTAGAAATAAAAAATGAAAAAGCAGGCACAAATGATTACTTACACAAACTTTAACAACACAAACTCAACACTAACTGGCGTGCAATCGAGTAGTGCGGTCACTACACAAAACAAACGAGATCCTACTAATTTATTATTGGCTTCCGATCTTACACGACTTTATTTATATAAAGAACCAGAACACTGTGCTGTAGTATGCCCAGCTTACGACTGAAATTAATTACTTTCTTCCGAAGTCTGGTAGCCTGCTGGTGCTTATGCGAGACCGTTCTTTAGTGACGTTCGTATCTTGGACAATTACCAGTAAAAATAGAAACATTAAAAACAGTATTGACATCTAGGTCGCTGACCGAATATCATGCCAACAATTGTGACCTGACGGTTCAGTTTCAATTTAGTATTGGTTTTTAGTAGGTACCTAGGTACATATTAGAAATACCTAGACTAACTCATATTGGTATCGGCAGATTTAACGAACACAAATTATAATTGTGTTCGTTAAATCTGCCGATAGATCATGTCGAACGTTAAAAATACATCAGCAGCGGCCGTTTTCATATTTGTAGGATCATATTATTTTATAGGGTAAGCAGTCTGGGCAGTCATACTGTGTGAGTCTGTCTACTAGACCTATAAGGGCGTGTTTATATGTGATGAATATGTTTGCGCGAAACCAACGCGACAGCAGTGCTGCGACCGCTTAGACTACGCAAAATAAGCTTTATTTATTTGACGCAGGCCGCAGGGTCATAGATATGCGATGCAGTCTTAGGCCGCGTTCCCACTATGTTGTGACGACAGATTATCGTGTCGTTTAAAGCGTCGTGGCTTGTGTATTTAAATGAAGGTGCTCACATATAGGACGACGCGATTAACCGTCGTCCACGACTTTTTACATACAAAATGTATGTAGGTAACAGTCGTCCAATTATAAAATCGTCACGACATAGTGGGAACGCACCCTTACCTGGTTAACAAGCGACGGCGGCTCGACGTCCGTGCATTTCTACCTGATTCCGGGGAATTTGAATGTTGCTGTCTAAAGAATGGACTACACATTCGCTATATACTATGTCGTTAAGCCTAGAGACTGCGTGTCCACCGCGCGAGACGTCTATCGCGTCTTTTAGTAGCAGTATGATAGGCGCTCTTCGTCGCGGTTGACTCTAAAAACTACAAATCTCTACGTACTAAGTACGTTATGTTACTTTATTCAACATGTCGATATTGAATTAATTGCCTAAGCATGGACAAGGATTGTTCTGTACAGTATATAGTCCGTTAAAAAATTTAAATAANAAGGTGCTCACATATAGGACGACGCGATTAACCGTCGTCCACGACTTTTTACATACAAAATGTATGTAGGTAACAGTCGTCCAATTATAAAATCGTCACGACATAGTGGGAACGCACCCTTACCTGGTTAACAAGCGACGGCGGCTCGACGTCCGTGCATTTCTACCTGATTCCGGGGAATTTGAATGTTGCTGTCTAAAGAATGGACTACACATTCGCTATATACTATGTCGTTAAGCCTAGAGACTGCGTGTCCACCGCGCGAGACGTCTATCGCGTCTTTTAGTAGCAGTATGATAGGCGCTCTTCGTCGCGGTTGACTCTAAAAACTACAAATCTCTACGTACTAAGTACGTTATGTTACTTTATTCAACATGTCGATATTGAATTAATTGCCTAAGCATGGACAAGGATTGTTCTGTACAGTATATAGTCCGTTAAAAAATTTAAATAAGTATTGGTAAAAAATAAATAAAAGCCAAATATAAAAACAATAACGTCAAATTTAATAATTTCATAACATCTATAACTAGTTAACAACGTAACATAAGTACTTCAGATAAAAAGGACAGTCAATGTATAAAGTTCGATGATACATCCTAATCATATTTGTATTACTACGCCTTACTGCACATTTCCACTATATTCATAATTATTTTATAATAGCCAACAAAAACACTACTAATAATATTTGTTTGCTCGGTGCGGCTGCAAATATATTTTGTTTTTCATATCTGACTTGCAGCACGTCAGTCTATGAAATCTTATTTTACTATTACGCAACAAATACCCGTTACCTTTAGTTCAGGTTTTATCTAAAGCGTTGTACAACCGACACGCTCTACTAATACTGAGTTTGTTGGCTAACAAATCAAGCCTTAGATATCTTTTACGCGCTCGCGACGGTTTCATCAAACGAAAGTTCGTGCTCCGACCTTGACAACATGTATTCAGGCAGTGTAACGCCTAGAGTCGCACTGTATCTTGGCATCGTATCTGCCCAAAAAGCTCCTCTAGAATCGCTACCCGCAAATTCTTCAGGCTGTGCTATATTAGATTCATCAATAATCTCAGCATTTTTTTCGGCATCAGCCTCTACGCTTCTCTTGATTTTACGCGGATTAGCGGCTGCAGGTGCGGGTTTCACAGCGCTAGCGATAGGATTGGTAGCAGCTGCAGCGATAGTTTGCGGCGTCTTCTTACGCTTCAGCTTTTTTCCGTAATTGGTATTATCCACTACATACGCGGCGGACTTTTGTGCTGGAGGAGCACTTGTAGTCACTGTTTTGCTTTCAGCACCCTCATTTCCTTGGTCGACAGTTGCCGGCTTAGATGTAAATTCTTTTAGTTCTTGATACGCTAAATGGCTTCGTTTGGGTGCAGATTCTGACACGAACATACATTCTTCATTTTTCAAGCCATTTTTATCTACACATTGAAAACAAGTCATACCATTTTTCTGTACCTTTTTACATGAAGACCTATCTTTTTTCTTGAATTCAGCTAAAACATGTTCCACATCTTTTTTGGGCTCATTGTCAGTATAAAAACCAGGCAAAGCTTTTTTATAGTCGTAAGACTTGCCTGCAGAACTGTCCCCCTCTTCTTCTGAACTTTGCTTATCATCTGCCGCTCGCAAAGCTTCGCTTGGGGTAGGTTTTGATGTATGTTTGTAGTAGGCCTTGTACTTTTCACCGGAATCGTCCTCGTGGCTGGCTTCCGGGGCCGCGGACAACTTAGCGTACTTATGTTCACTGCTGTCATCTGCCTGGGTATATTTTTCCGATTTCTGCGCTGGTTCTGCTTGCTGTGGTGCCTCAGCTTCATCAGGCTCATCGTTACTATCAAATTTCCTTTCCTTTGAATATGCATATTTGTTGTTCTTAGGCTCTGCAACATATGAACACGACTCAAAATTGCCACCTGTCTTGGGATCCTTGCAGGTCGTGCAGGTCATACCGTCCTTTTTGACTTCTTTACAGTTTCCTGGGTTTTGTTTTATTTCTGCAGCCTGCTTCTCAGACAGATCCTTAATTCTTTCGTATTCTTTATGGTCATACCCCGAATCATAGCTGTAAGGATATTCATAATCCTTGTTGGGGTCCTTTTGTTCTTTGTAAGCGCTGCTATAGAGTCCGCTGTCGAATGCTTTGGGTTTAGAAATATATTCGACATTGTAGTTATAGGGATCGTCCTCATCATCGTTGCTCTTCTTCAGGTTTTCTCTTTGTCTTCCGCTAGTGTATCGTCGGATACGTGCTGGTCCTGGAATATAAGCATTTGGCTTGTAGTTCTGTTCAATTTCAGAATTCTCGTTTAGTTCTTCCTTGCGGTAGTTTAGAGGATGGGCTACTTCAACATTGGTTTGTGCAGGTTTAAAATAAGCGGCCACAGTAGGATTTTTTCTCAAAGCAGCTAAAATCTCTTCCCCCTGTTCTTCTTCTGGTTTGTACACTTTGTAATCAGCGTCATGTACGGTGCGGATATCATATCTTAAGGGAGAAAGCTGTTGCCCAATAGGTATTGCTTGAAGCTGACTATGCTGTTGTCTTGGTTGCGCAACTAATTTAGCAGATCTTCCTGGCGGTGGTAGAAAGCCCTGGCTCGCAATTGGGTTAAAACCAAAATTATCGGCAGAAAATGCTTTTTCTATGGGCGCTACTCGAGTTTGCAAAGAATCGATGGAACTACTAACAATTGTATCAAACAGTTGGGGATATTGGTTTTTATGTACTTTTAATACTGCTGCTGCAATAGGTTCTGAAGCCAGCGAAGATACGCCTGAAAAGACGATAACTGTGATATAAAATACACAAATAATATATTAGCGTGCCAGCATAAGCGGTGGGTGATATTTCTGTTTACTTTGTCTAAATAAAATAAATTACATCGGAAACAAAATTACCTGAATCGAATAAAGGCCCAAAGTCCAATGGCTGCACGAATCCATTTTGTTCTTCACTGGTAACCACTCCTTCACATACCGCCCAGACTAACAACTGCAAAAAGGATTTAGACATGAATAAAAATAAGAATTCAGTTGCACACGAAATAAAAAAAAAGAACAAGAGTAACGTACCAAACATCCGAGTTTGGACATTTTGAAAATGGGTGTACACCCAATTTTTTTTTTTTAACGAATAGTACTTTTCAGTCAGTCGAGTTGTATTCTTCGTTTGTGTTGGAATGAAAGTAACTTCACATTATTGAAATGACAAGGTTTTATAGGCGTCAATATTGCGAAGGTGAAAGATCGGCGCAACAGAGCGCGCACCAGTCAAGCGTGTCCGGCCGGACAATGTCCGCTTACTCCATCCGGCGAGCAACTGCTGGCGTCACTCGCGGCGCCGGCGCCGGCTGCAGCTGCCGCCCATCTGCTGGCGCCGGCGCATCTCACTTAACTACGGCACCACTACGAAAGTAAGGAACGTTCACTTATTCACAAGACATCTCCGCCGCCCGCTTATTTTCAAAGCAGATTTATTTAGGTAACATCCAATCTACGAATCGGACGCGAAAGCAGAAATTAGGTCCATGTCTAAATACTAATAACTGTTAATAAGTGCTTACTTGTTAACGCGAATGAGCTGAAATCACGAAAGTTTGCACCTTAAACGTTTAATAAAACTTATTAGACAAATTGCATTTACGGTCAGTCAACTATCTGAGTGATAGTATTGCATCCAACCAGTGCATTACCTATTCAACCATCACCGTCGGAGTAATTTATTTTTTAACTAGTATTTTTTCACTAGTAAGATCATGCTGGCTGACCTTGGCTGAACCGTCAAGTTATTAAATGCTTTTAAGTTATTTAAAGATTTAATCTCAAAAACGAGAATTTGGTTGAATTAAAATCAAACACACGAAGACATTTTAATATATCAAATTATTTTTATTGGCAGTGACCATAGTATCTACTACATTAGGCACTAAGAATACACTTAATCAATAAATAATTATAAGTAACATAAGTATAAACTAAATCAATGGAATGATAAGATAAATCCCAATTCTCACGAAAACAACTAACAAAAACAATAGCTAAATCTTGCACTGAGATTTCCTAATTGTTATGACATTAACGGTAATTAAATCGTTACAACACTACCATTAAATATTGGCCGATATCACTGTGACGCCAGATTCATAGAAAATGGATACTTAGTAAGAATCTTTCGACATTGTATGTCATAGTTTGCAAACTAATTTGTCTTTAGATCTACTACAGCATAAAAAACTGGCCAAGTGGGAGCCGGCCTCGCACATCCAGGATTTCGTACCTTGGAGGATTTGTAATTTTTTTTTTTAAATTAAAAACTAAGTTTGTTTGTAAACTGTTCTAGAGACCACCTTTTTGTTTTTCCTAAATTCATTACAGAACCTGAATGAACGAACTTGGCTCGGTTTTTTATTTTTAATATTTTTAAATGAAACCTAGCTAGATCGATTTATCGCCCCCGAACTCCCCTGCATACTAAATTTCATGAAAATCGATGGAGCCGTTTTCAAAATTCAGATTATACATATACAAGAATTGCTCGTTTATTAGATTAGATAATTTAAAAACCCCCGACGCAAAACTTTAAAAAGTAAAAATAAAATTTTATTGATCCTTTTAGTTTAAGGCGGGGTTACCCGAATTAACGTCGTTTTAGATTGTGTTTTATTCGTAGATAACA
>NDFZ01004117.1:0-53965 GCA_002192655.3 Mamestra configurata
ATGTGCCTATTATATCCATTTGTGTAATCTGGTCCTTGTAAACAATAAATAAATTTTATTATTTATTATTTTATTATTTATTATTATTAAAGGCTGTGTCCAAGGGTCAATTGGTGGTCCTATACTGTGGAATCTTCTACTGGACCCACTACTGCAAGATCTGGAAAAGAAGGAGTACTTTGTTCAGGCTTTTGCAGACTATATAGTTTTGGTTGTGGATGGAGACACAGCGGCTGAAGTCTCCAGAACTACCAATGCAGCCCTCGCCCATGTTCAGAGTTGGGGCGTCAGAAATAAGCTCAGGTTTGCACCGCACAAAACCTGTGCGATGGTAATAACCAACAAGCTTAAGTACTCCAATTCTGAGCATGGCCGGCGTCGACATTGGTATTGTAAGGAGCATGAAGCTGCTAGGCCTAACTATAGATGATTAGTTGACATTCGGCGACCACACCAAAAACGTTTGCAAGAAAGTTACAGAAATTTACAAGCAACTGTCACGTGCGGCAAAAGTCAGCTGGGGCCTGAATAGAGACATCATACATATTATCTATACTGCCACAATCGAACCGATAGTTACGTACGCAGCTGGAGCCTGGGCTCCCGCTACGAAAAAGCTGGGAATACGGAAGAAGCTAGGCTCTGTCCAACGAGGATTCGTCCAGAAGCTCTGTAAGTCTTACCGTACAGTCTCATTAAACTCGGCACTGGTGCTGGCTGGGATACTTCCTTTAGACCTCCGCATACAAGAGGCAGCCGCCCTGTATGAGGCAAGGAGAGGGTCATCCCGGTTCCTGCCAGGAGATCGGGAGATTGAGAGATTCGCTCGACGAGTGGAACCGGAGATATGTGTCGGGCGAGACGGCCTCGGTGACGAAAATGTTCCTTCCGGACGCCGTAGCTGCCTACCGTATTGTACAACGGGTGAGGCCAACAGGCGTACTCACGCAAGTGTTAACAGGGCACGGTGGGTTCTCAGAATACTTAAATCGCTTTAAGTGTAAGGAAAGCCCATCGTGCACCTGCGACCCCGAGGTAGCAGAAACAGTCCCACACATTCTACTAGATTGTTCAATTTACGCTATGGAACGCTACAATCTCGAGCAGGAAATAGGGGGAAAACTGCAAAGAGACACGATAGGCGAAGTAATGCCTAGCAATAAAAATCGAGGTAAACTTATAGCCTACTGCGAAAATATTGCTAAAAGTGTAATAAGGAAAAACAAAAGTTGATAAAACGACTATGTTTTCGTTTTATATTGTATATATAAAAATTGTAAGCATAGGATATTAGCGCAATAAATAATTGTAAAATAGAATAAGTAGTTGGTTAAGAGCAATTGTAAAATAAAATAAGTAGTAGATAAAATAAATAATGTTAAAATAGACTGTAATTAGTAAATTGTAATTTAAGTTAAGCTCAATATGTAAAAATAAGAAAATAAAAAACGCCTGCACAAATTATTTCCCCTGAATAGAAGTAAGAAAGTACATATAAAGTACACAAATAAAGTATAAATAAAATAAAAGAATAGAAAGTAGCAAAACAGTGGGAGTCCCACCCACAGGATAAATGGTGATGGATAAAAGAAAGACACAGTATGAAGCATGAAAGTACGAGAGGCATGTTAAGCGAGAACTGGTATGGACGAGGAATAGATATAGAATAGGCGCTAATAACGTTGGCGGAACTAGTCCGTATAAAAAATAAAAAAAATAAAAAAAAACACCCGTCCGGTCTGAGGATCCTCACTTTTCTATGCAGGTTTACGGGACTTTACACCCTGTTTCGCATCCCTCTATAGATCCAGCACACACAACGTCTTTCGGCTGCAATTATGAGTTAAAGGAACTTTCATAATACACAGAGTATTATGAAAGTTCCTAAAACTCATAATTTCAGGCTTCTTATATCTACAATGAGGACGATTAATCTTTATATATATAATTCTTCTGTACGTGTGTTGACAGTGAACTCCTCCTAAACGGCCGAACCGATTTGAATGATTTTTTTTGTGTGTGTTTAAATGGATTCGAGGATGGTTTAGATTCACTATTTTTTTACTTTTCTTATTACACAATTGAATCCGATAGGTGGCGCTGCAATCGATTTCTATAATTTTTCGTCAGACACAAAGCAAACGTTCGGACCACTAGTTTTACATAATATTAATTTTAACATAATCTAAAATCGCTTTTATCCCTATTGCTAAACTACGTTGCTAAACTTAAGTGTCCAACACATGGATAAGACTAAAACTGTCGTTTCACGCTTGGTAATAGGTAAACTTAGTAGCGCCACCCACTCACTAGATGGTGCTAATATGTACTGTTCGTCCCTCGTTCGTCCCACGTCGACAGTCCTGTCAATAAAATGATTAATTGAATTTTTGGTAAGTAATTATTAATGTAGACTAAGCCCTGCGAAGGGTGTAACGACAAAATAATAGTTTCAGAGAATTTGTATCGGAACAATGAATTGTAGAGTTTCATTTATTGAATTAATTGTTTTGAGAAATAGCAGGTAAATGGCGATGGGGCTTTTTATAACTACCGAGGTTGGTGTAAAGAATAATGGCTTAAAAGCACACGTAATTAAACCCAATTTATCATTGTGATTCTTTACTGCAGATCCAAATTTAACTAATATTATACATGAAAAATTTTGTTTGTTTGTTCACTTTCACGCCTAAATAGTTTACCCGCGGCTTCACTCCCGCGGCCTGTTCTAATTGAAGATTACCTCTTACAAACTATTAGACCTCTTTATACTATTAATTTCGATAGATTAACCTTGAAATTACTTTCACAATTTTGTTTAGTGATATTCTGAAACTCTTTGAGCTAAGTAAAAGGGTTTTTGTGCTCAAAAATGCCTACAAACTATTTTGTCGATCATATAAAAGGATACTTGCGTAAACGTTTTTAGCTAAAGTGCGTGATTTTCACAAATTTCTTGTCATGAATTTATTGAAGTTTAAGCTTTAAATGAATTAAGTGAGTTAACTTTTTCAATTAAGGCGCCATAAATCCTGCATAAAATCTAATGCTTTTTATTCAAGTTTTAAGATACGTATATCTACGTATAAAAACATGATTCGTTCGAAAATCCTTTATTGGCAAGTCTAACTCGCATTTTTTTAATGAGAAACGGCCAAATTACACTGATTAAACAAGATATGTAGATGCTCACTAAAAGAATGTAAAAAACTTGCGTTCTGCTCAAAAAAACTTACTGTTCTAAAAGGCGCAATAAATGCAAGACCCAAGTAACCTTGCAACAAAGACGTAGCAACAGGCAAATTCCGAAGTAACACATGTCGCCCCACATTATTAAACTTTTACGACAGTACACAGCAACTTGGGCTTGCCAGTAAACAGGCAAGTTTTCAACCTAACCCATAACTTGCTGTCAGTTGGAAACTGTCTGTGGCACAGAGCAAAGAAATACTTCGACGCCGCTGCTAGAGGCGGGATTGTCAACAGTGGCGTAGCTAGCATGGGTGAACACCCGGGGTGGATATTATGCTGCTATCTCAGAAATATAACTTTTTATTCATACCGTAGGTATCGCTTAACCGATTTCTGTTGATAACAGGTGAGGTTGCAGCCCATAATTTCGGAAGGGTAGGGTTACCATTGGTGCGGTTTTTTCAGGAATGTTTTTTCATCACTGTTGTTTAGTGAGTGATGATGATAATGTCGACAGTTTGCCGGAGCTTAATAATAAGAGCATTAGATGTTGTGTGGAAAGAGCAGTAGAAGCGAGGTTTGTCACGGTCAGGTGTTACCCCTAGTCGGGTGACACTGACAACCAGGGCCGATCACATCTCCGCGCCCTCCTAGCTACGCTACTGATTGCCAACACTTCCAATCTTCACAAATGTCGTATAGGTTCAAAAGGTCGCCTACCGCCTCTCTACACTAGTTGATTCTAAGCTCTGTGGTCTGGGTACACTATGTGTTAGTGCCAATGTGTCGGACAGTGACGATAACTTACTGACACCAAGTTAGTTCTTGGGACGAAGTCTAGCTGTCGAGACGTATGAGTCTGTGTTAGCTGGGACATGCGGCAAAGAGGATGCGCTCTTATTGGTGGTGTTTCAACTTGCGTGATCATGTTTAGGTTGCCGGACAATGAAACGTGGTGCATGGTTATGATTGCGGACCTTTAGCTTTAGAAGTGTAGCGAGAACAGTATTTATGTGTTGCGGAGGACACTGAGAGGATATTGTATGTACCTACATATTTCGGTTTAAAAAAAATATTTCTCAAAAAGAACAAACATAGTTCACTTAAATATGAGAAACTTAATAAAATATCTTAATTAATAAACATTGTCATTCAATCTATCGAGTACATACAGTAATTATTGATGTATTATTGTTGGGTAGCCCAATACAACTTTAACCTATTTAAAAAAAATGTAAAAGGATGATGAATCTCTTAGTTCTTTCGGTAAAATAATAAATATTTCTGCGCTTCCTCAAACTGAATAATTCTTCTTCCGTACAAAGTCCTAAGTGAAGGCAGTTCTATATTATCCCTATTTCTAGTGTAGTAGTAGTGAGTTTTGTGTTTGAAAGTGATTTGTGAGTGTATTTTTTTTGTTAAAATTTTCTTTATTAGTATGCATGTGTGGTAGCTTTTGAACGTTAAATAGTTAAGTTTTATTAAATTAATTATATTTGTTTGCTTTGTTTTGCGTTACTTGTAGGTCATGAAGATGTGTAGTTTAGAGGCTTTGCTTGCATTGGTAGAGATTTTCGACATAAAAAGTAGCATGTAACCGTCTCCGGAATACCACTATCTCTGTACCTAAATTCATCAAAGTCTGATCAGGTATTTAGGCGTGAAAGCGCAATAAACGAACAGACTCACTTTCGTATTTATAATATTAAGAGTAATGACTGTCTCTAGCGCAAACCATAGAGCACTCCATGGCAAGACATTATTACTCAATATGGTGGGACGTGGACTACGGCCATAACGAGGACATTTATCCTTTGCGTGATAATTCATGCAAATAGTACTACAGACGGACCGGAATGCTTTTGACAAGCTCTTATGTTCTTGTCACGTCTCCGTCACGTACTCGTGTCGTCCTCTATATATGAAATGTGCTTTGCATCGCGTTCAGTACTGCGTGGTTGCAATTCTATTTGTAGAATGTATTATGTATTATGGAATGTATTTGAATACAATATATATTTTTTTTATAATGTTACTATTTATTTTTAATAAGCTAGTTATTACATATATAAAATACACACACTTATGCGTCGAAGACCTGTTTTTAAATTGTTTAATTTTGTCTCCCAAAAGTGACCGTAATTTGGTCACCGAAGTTCATATATTATGTGCACCTAACAAAATCATTCCTATATATTCCACCATATTAACAGACACGTTGATAACCAGATCTTTCGAGGGTTCCGTTTTCATATTGATTTTAGTTAAATAATACAAATACTAAACAACAACCCTTATGTATCGACAAACCACATAACAATACATTAACGTGACCATTCTTTTGATAACGCAGTAGCCACGTTTACTATGAGGCAATATTCTGCTATAATTCAGAGCATATTGATGTTAGTTAAATAATACATATACCAAACAACAACCCTTATGTATCGACAAACCACATAACAATACATTAACGTGACCATTCTTTTGATAACGCAGTAGCCACGTTTACTATGAGGCAATATTCTGCTATAATTCAGAGCATATTGATGTTAGTTAAATAATAAATATACCAAACAACAACCCTTATGTATCGACAAACCACATTACAATACATTAACGTGACCATTCTTGTGATAACACAGTAAACCTGGCGACTATATTTGCATAAAGCAGTTACGGTCTTGTATCACATTCATATGTAAATGTGGTTGCTACCATTATGTTGCTGATTATGATAATTGTCGCATTGTATCGAGTGATAATAGGAAACCAATCGATACTATTGGCGCCACTGTTTGAATATTAACACGGCAGTATTAACTTGACCAGATTTCTGTGAAATAACATTAAAAAGGAACGAGCCTGTGTGTTCTGTCTGTTGATACCAATTCTACAAATTTCAAGCAAGGTTCGTTTTTGCATCTCAGTCGATGATATGGCCCTCTCGGGAAGGACGTCGCGGTCGATTGTGATGAAGGTGGTATGACGATTTGAGGCTAGACAAAGTCCTACTCTATCATTCTACCGCTGACAGAATGTCATACTTGGCTCGAGCCTCAGGTTTCCACACGATGTTTTGTTTTCACTGATGTCAGTGGTGTCCAAGAACAGCATTTACATGTATATAATATCCTGTCACGTCTTCGATTGGTCTTGGTGTTGGGTAGGATTGATTGTATCCTTAAATCAACGCAAAAGATGGGTCTTCTTCATGTCATATTAAAATTTAATAGAATCTATCCTAAACGTTTGAACACCACTACTGCCATGTTGAAATATATGCCAGTAGTGTTGTTCATACGAATATGTATTTCTTAATGCCATGCGATCTCTGCAGCTCTGCATCGTGGTGTAAGCTGGCACAGATTTATAATTCCATATATATTCCTGCTGGCCAAGCGCCACATCTAGTATAGTGGATATGAAATTGTGGTTTATGAAATTGATGGCTCTTCCTACGGTGTATGAAAATTGCGGTTTTCTGTAAAACAGTGATATCTCTCGTTGCGATTTGTTTTTAGTAAGGGCCAACATTTTACCACTTTGAGGGATTTTGCACTTCATGCGACCTCGATTCTAAAAATACAATAGTGCCAGTAGTAATAAATGATTTCCTCCCGACCGAATTTTGGTCATAGCGGCCAATCCTAACAGAGTTTAACCAAGCGCAGCAAGTATGAGATAGTTCAGGTGTGTGCACAAACATAGGCGCACATCTTTTTTTCTGTTTATTTACCTTCATAGTCTGATAGGACGATAGCGCGACACTACTGGAGAGAGATCAAGTACAGGACCAAAAGGTGGCCCCGTAGGTACCCGGTAAAAAATAGTTCTACAAGCATACGTTTTGTCTGGACGGGTAATTTTGACTGGACCCTTGATATCACAGGTGCTCCGTATCATTCGATAAATTATCCTTATTCTGCGCCACGAGATCAAATCCAATTCATTGGAAATGCCAGAAATAATAAGGAAAAGGAGAGAAAAAATGTTGTCGAAAGCAAACACATTACCTCCCTCGTAAACCCGGTTTCATGTACGGACCCTGCTTGTATATTTTGTAGTAAAACTTTTTTATTATAATCTAATCATTTCAATGTAAATGTCTTTATGGGAACTGTTGACTGCAGCCAAGTCAATGGAAATAAATAGGTATTAAGAGACATTCTAGGTATCAAGAGCCAGAACGAAAGGAAGGAACTTATTTTACTGTTTACCAATAAGCAGGGTTTGGCAGTATTTGAATTACTTGTAATTAAAATACGTAATTGAAATACAAATACGTCTTTGCTATTTGTATTTCAATTACTTCGTAAAATGTAATTTGTAATTGTTATTTGAAATACATGACGCTGTGGTATTTTGTAGATTGTATTTCAAAATACATTAGAACACAAATACATTTAGCAATCTTATTAATGGGTGCGTTCTACAGAAAACAGCGCTCGATAGCTATTGCAAGCAAAAAGGCTAGCCTAACCTAACACCTGACAGTATTTTGTAATAAGTATTTGCATTTTAAATTAAAATAGTTAAAATACTGTTTTATATTTTAAATACCTACACGACTTAAAAGTATTTTGTATTTCGTATTTTAAATACAATGCGAGATAGTATTTTGTAATTTGTATTTTAATTAAAGCAAATCATGTATTTTGCCTAGCTCTGCTTATAAGATTGGTATAACTACAACAAGGAGTTTTGGTGTTGGTTTTTTATTTATCATGTGACAAAAAGAGTGATCTTTTCTTCTTTGTCGCTCCTTCACTGCTGAGGATCACGACCACATACGCCACGTATCCATGTTTTGCGGTCTTCTGCAGCACGGATCGCTCGGTACATGCTGCATCCAACAGCTGTCTTTATTGCGTCTGACCGCCGGTGCTCTGCCTTGAGCACGTGTATAATCTACCCGGCCCAGTACATGAGCTTTTGAAGACTATGCTTAGGTTAGCGCACAATATGACCGAAAAAGAGTGATAAATAAACCGTGGATGGGTGGAGAGGAAGGCCAAAGGAAAATTGAACAACTTTTATTATGCCATACATTTATGTGCGCACAAAATGGCAAAATTTACTGAACAGCTGATTTTTATTCGCGATTTCGTGGTTGGTCTCATAATAAAAATGTTCATAATGATGAGTACAATGACCCTTAAGAGGTATTGCGTTTATTCTGTTACAATACGCAAAACCACGGGTACCAACTATTTCAGAACAGTCGTCTCAGATTTGATTAAATCAATTACCAACAGCTAAACTGTTTATTTTCAAACTTGCTGAGTAAACTTGCCACGAAACATGTTTTATTCAACACTGAAGCAACTTAAACATAATAAACAAGCCCTACTAGATTCTAATTAAAAGTTATGAACAAAATGTTAATATTTTGAATTAATAGGGTCGGTATTAACAAGGATTCTGTTACCTACTGGAAGCCAATTAGCGTTGTAAATGCGGTATAAGTTATTAGTGGAATTATAAAATTGATTTGAACTTGACTTGCTCCTATCTGCTACGGTGGTTACGTGGTTACGGCCACTTTCACATTAGGACATTAGCAGCGCAACAGTAGCGCGTTTTAATAACAAACGAGTCAAAGTCGCGCATTAATAAGAAGGCATGTGCTACTGTGGCGCTGCTAACATCCTAATCTGAAAGTAGCCTAAGTGTAGAATCTATACTAATTTTAGAAATGGGAAAGTTGGATGGATCTTTGTTACTCAATCACGTCAGAACGGCTGAACGGATCTTGATGAAATTTGGCACAGAGGTTTTAAGAGGATTATAGTCTGGAATAACACATAGGATACTTTTTAACCCGGGAGTATTTTCCCTTGGGATAATTTTCGACATTCCCGCGGGTGTAGCTGCGGGCGGTAGCTAGTGGGTTATATGAAGATGTCACCGTATTAATGGTATAAAAACCTAAAATCATAAACTCTGCAAAAAGTGAACAGATAATTTCAAATGCAATTAATCCCATCTAAACAAATTTTCAAATGATCATGATTATTCCTGATCTTGTCCCATCTTAATGCACTCGAGAAATCATGCCTTCTTCAACCTTCTTCAATTCTCTCCTGACGGTTGATAGAGGAGAATCATGTTTTTAACCACTCTTATTTCTTTTATGTCATTCCTTACACAATCCATGTATTAAATAATATTTTTCGCCTTTAACTATGTTCTGATATTGGTAATGCAGAAACAGTAATGAATAAGAATGGTTTTATCTTCCAAACAACTCTAAACGTAGCGAATTTCTTAAAACCTATTAAAGGTAAATTGATAACGAATAAAATGATTAAAAGTGTCCTTCAAATTTATTTAAGTTGAAAAGGTAGTCTTGTCACTCTATTTTTTTAAATTGATTTCAGCCTCTACATCTATACCTAGGCAGAAGGTTAATTTTATTTTAATTTTGGTTCTGACATCCAAAATCCGTTTTAAAAGTCCGAAATCACCAACATGTGGGTGCAATGAAACCACATCCCAGGCATCCCGGTGATGAAATCAAAATCAATAAAAATCAAAAGTCAATTATTCAAATTAGGCTGAGTGCCAGCACTTTTTGAACGTCAAAGTTCTACATAAAGACAATCCCCCATAATGCCCGCCCGTCACCACTTCCTAGTGTTTTGCGCTGGGAATAAGAAGTGGCGCAACAAACTCCCCAACTAGAATAAGTCAAAGTTCTTGCCCTGCTCATGTTTGACTCCCGATGTTGGACTACTGTGGACGCCCTCTCTCTCATATTTGTCTGTTAGTGTAATTCAAATATGTGAAGCTATTCATATGAACTTTCAATGTACATTTGAAACAGCTTACAGCTTGGGGATAAAGCAACCATTCTCCGTTGTATGTTCAAACTGAGTTTCCCGAACTTTCACAAATACGAAGTCTTTATTTTAATTCAGTGGGATCTGGTTGGGTGAGCCCTGGACAAATGTTCACAATCATTCGAACTTCTTCGTGGAACCCCCTGTTAATAAGACAACATCTTTTTACACCTGTCTAGGTATATGACAATGGGAATGTATAATAAGGGCGAATTGTGAAGCTTGCCAACACCCCTGATGTGACGACCACGACAGAGTGTGGCAACGAAGAAAAAGGAGAGGTATATGGAAAACTGGATAAATGAAAAGCCTATGTAAGTGATAATTGCGGAATATGTTTAATTGTGGAATTTGTTCGAAAGAGTCACCGCGGCCCTGGAACGCATAAGGCATTTGAAGGAACACGGATGGGTTTTAGCCAGTAAGAGTCTGACACTCCCTTCCACTCCGCCCAGAGCGGAATAAGTCATTTGATGATTTCCCATCCTTAAAAAAAACTACGGGCAGTCTTTGTGGACTGCCGAAGTGAAAACTAAGTAACTTGTGAATTGTATCGTCGAGCTATTAGATTATTATTATTAATATATATATATATATATATATATATATATATATACTTTTATTTATTGGAAAGCGTTCGGTGACGATGATGCGAGGTCCATGATTTTTGTTCACCCAAAAAGTACACATTGTGGGAGCTTTGTGCGTGTGTATAAGTTCAAAACAACACTTCCACTTAACTCACTGTTTATTGCAGTAATTTAAAGTATGTACAGAACTAAAGAAAAAAGTGATAAAGAATTATGAGTTTCTTGGGATCCGAGTTATCCAGGTTACACCGTATATTCATTTCACATACTTTGATCTCTGTTGAACTACTGCGTTCTCACGATTGTTCACTGTACCGCTTCGATACTTTTCATACTTTGCATTTGCATAATTCAATGAATTTTTACCTTAAAGACGATGTCGATGGAGAAGTAAACCTCTTAAGGTATGTCAGAGTTTCTCCATAAATATTTATGACTCCATCGTAAAGTGGAACTCTAATGTAATCAATAAATTCATACTCGGCGGCTCAAAACAAGGACGGTGAAAATTGAGTTATGCAGAGAGGCCATATTTTGTGAGAAATTTTATCAAGACTTTTTTTTTACTAATTTTGTGTTGCTTAAGGCGGAGCCGATTGAGGCGATGTTACATTTGTGAATGGAACACGGTAGGTTTACAGGTCTATATTTTACTCATTAGCTTTAATAGGGGCTGAAAGTGCTTATGAATACTTTTGGATTACAGTACATTAGATGTGATGTCATTTTCATAGGTTAATTTATTTTTTTATCATTATCATTCAGCCGAAAGACGTCCACAACTGGACCTGTGCAAGGTCACAAAGGCTGCTATATCAGCATAAGCTGGGATATTAAAAAAAAACTCATCCGTGGTAGGGTGTAGCTTTGTATATTTAATACATTCATTCGTAAGAATATTAAGCATCTAATTCTTAGAATCAAGAGAGGCGACCGTTACTCCGTTTTATAGGTCACCACGTCAATCTAAAACCCATTTGTCTATTTAGCCCGGACGGATCATGAATCTTAATAGTAATATATAGGGGTAGCCGACAGAACCGTTTGCTAAGTCACTGTTATCTGCCAGGCGTATGATTAGTAAACCTGTAATTAATGTAAATGGGTTGCTCACGGTTGGCCATAGACCGTTTTGCGATCAGCACCCTTAGGTTGACGTGCCGGTGCCATAATTATTCCGCTGGGAGAATGAGACGGAGCTATGAAGGGCAAAATTGCGCTATCCCTTTTTCATAAAAAGCCCTATCACTCTCTCACAACTGAGGGTCAATTCTCATACTATAATTCATAAAATATTGTTCCCAATCAAGTCGTAATCTCATTTTACTGACAAACAATTAGGTAGACTAGATGTTTATGTGAGATAGAGATTGATATTTGTATGCGAACTTCTTAAAAATTACGATTTATCCAAAAAGTATTGTTCATAATAATATTTCTTTTTGTCAGTAAAGCAAAAAAATAACACGATACAAACCGATGAATTTTCATGTTTGCGTAAATATTGTTCCACTTTTACAATGAAGTAACGTAATAAGCCCCCACTCCTGAACATTGAAGCGTTTTGTCTTTGTCATTTTTTATTGATTATTGAAAGAAAAAAACATATCCAATATTGGATAAGGGCATCCCCATTCTGCTTTTCTTAGTAAATAAACATATAACAGCAAACCAATGGAATTTTATTTATTTACCCCTTTACCAGTTTTATTGGATACCACCTGTTGTTAACAGTACGCTAGTTTTATAGGCAATTTCAGGCGTTACTAACTTTTATTACTAGTTTATAGTGTAAACAGCAATAAAATGAAAGGTTTGGCGACGCAATCATCAATCCTTTAACGTTTTATATCGAACGATTTATCGTGGGATCGGAACGACCCCGGTATTGTTAACTTTGTAGTGATAGTACAAGGGTTGGGGTACAAATGGTACAATTAAAGATATCAAATGGAGCATGGGACACCCCTAGTAAGATTGACTTACGATGTTGTTGCAAATTTTATAGTGCAACTTCGAAGGTAGTAATTGTGGATTGACTATTGTTAGTAATTGTGATGATTTCTCTGCAATCATTAAATTGAAGACCAGAATGTTTGGGCTTATCAATTGAAGACCAGAATGTTCTGGCCTATCAATTGAAGACCAGAATGTTCGGGCCTATTGTTACCTCTAGTCAAGTGATTGACTAGATATTTTTCTGTTTTTCAAACCATACTACCACGACTTATCTGAAACCGACGAAAACCATCATTCATGACTTAAAAACATTTTTGACAGCAATTTTTGAGAATATTTTTAAATATATTAAACAATATCTATACTGTTACATGTGATTTTTCATTTACGTTTTCATATTTGCTTTATTAATAAAACAATGTAGAAAATAAGAACAAGAAGCTTTTCAAGTTACTTTGTGTTTTAATTTTAAAAAGTCGGCCTCAAAGAAAAGTGTAAAACTCGCAATCTTCCTTTCATAATTCTACAAAGATCAAAAAAGAATAACATGTTTTATAACTGGCTGTAAATAAAAGGAAAATCTATCTATACCAAAAACAGTAAGTAGGTACTTTTATTATTCGTCTTCAAAATAGAAAAATAATCTTGCATTATTATGAAAGAAAAGCTCTAAATCCGTTGGAATACGGAAAAAACACGAATTTCTGAGAACGGGCGGATTATTCCGGAGTTATCATTAAAAAGAATAAAACCATCTATTATTCTGATTTCCTCTCCTTTTGATAGATTCATACAACGAGAACGAATAAGTGCTTTTAAGTATCATTATCCGTAAAATTAGAATGGTCTTATGCAGGAGCATGCCCTATTACCCAACCCTAGTTTTATCAGTTAGAAAAACAAAGTTTCGTTCAAATAAATTTATTGGTTCTGGACAATAAATCTTATCGAGCGGGGGAGCCTAGTCAAACACGATAAATAATAAGGTTGGGGAATTTTTGGTCGCCATTTTGTGATCGAGTCGCGAATGTAGGAGCCGTTGTATGTATGTACATACTCGAGTATAATACGAGTGTTTTGTTTCCGTCACTCTGCGAGGCGTGAAAATAATTTAAACTAGTAATTTGGCGCGGCCTACTGGATAGAAAGTGACCTTTAAGAAAAAATATTGTTTTAGGCTAGGTTGGTGTCCTTAGCCTCTTTCATCGCAAAATAACAAGAATATTTTAGGTGCATAAACACATATATTTAAGGTCTTATTATAGAATTACCAAGAACTAGCACTTCGCACGCGACTTCATCCGCGCGGATTAAGTAGATATTCCACGAAATTCGACGCCCCTCTGCCCACTTCAAAGGGTAGTTTTAGAAAATTAATCTCAAGGATTCCATTAATTACCCAGGTTTTTGCTGCTGACATCATATGATCAGCTCAACTGTTGCACCCTTCATCCCGTTTTCATAATGGATTTTTTTATCATAGGTTGATTTTAGAAAATACACAAATACGTATTTCTCATTTTCTTATCAAGATTGTTAATGCCGCGTTTCAACTTTATTGGACAAAGCGTTAAGATTCAGATACTTTCCTCAAATGGTCAAAAAAATGATTCAATGCGTTTTCTAAAAATTCTCCAAAATGTATGCAAAGGTGGGTCAGCTAATTGCTATAACTCACTGTATACTAATATAATAAAGCTGAAGAGTTGGTTTGTTTGTTTGAACGCGCTAATCTCTGGAACTACCAATCGGATTTGGAAAATTATTTTTTGTATATGATAGCCACATTCATGAGGAAGGCTATAGGCTATACGGGAACGGGAAATTCCTATGAGGATGGGAAAAAACGGGATAAGCGCGTACGAAGTCGCTGGCAACAGCTAGTAAATAATAAAACGGGACAAGGGCTGGAACATAATGATGACTCAAACCTGTAGGTCACCATACTTTCAAACATTTCTACTGGATCTACCCACAAACTTGTACAACATTTTGCCTGTCCGAGCAACCAGAACCTCTCTGTTACAGCAACATTTATACCGATACTTCTATTTATACAGTCCGGTAGTTACTTACAATATGGCGTGTTTATGCCTACATTTTATGAGTAATATTCAGAAAGTATTGCAAGTGGAAATGCAAGTTTTTCGCCTCTGTATTGGTCGTAAAATATACTATGGTAGTATCTCACTACTTCACTGATAATATTATGTATGAAGTATGGAGAAATGGCGGGATGAGCTAGATAAAATTAGGATAACACATTTATTTGGTACAATAAGAAAACACAACGCACAAAACCACAGTTACTTTAATCATCATCATCTGCCTAGCCTTTCCCAACTTTATTGGGATTGGCTTCCAGTCAAACCGGATTCAGCTGAATACTAGTATTTTACGTGGAGCGGCTGCCTACACGACCTGCACAACGCATGAACTGGGTAACACGGTACTCCTTACTTTAATCATTAGACCAAAATAAAATCTAGAAAATACGTACCTCCCTATACACACAGATAACACATAGATAATTAACATACAGATAGTTGTTCTGGGTCTGGCTGTTTGGGTATGAGAGTTTAAATGTTTTTAAACGCGCCCATGATACAGGAGAAATTCCTGGTTTGAGGTGATTATGTTTTTAGGGCTCCGTAACCTACGGGCTAAGCCTCTGCTATAGTCTATTTGCCACCTGGCTGTACCTCGTGAACTGTAAAAGGTAGACAGGTGAAGTTTTCACATATCGTGCATGTCTATTGCCCATTAATAATTTCGTTGAAGATGGCTCTATGCAATTTTTTTTTACGTTTTATTTGTTCGGTTAATGGTACGTAACCCTTGGTGTGCGACTCCGACTCGTACTTGACTTTTATATATATCTTAATTATCATGTAATAAAATAAGGCAAACCCTATCACAAAAAAAAAAACAAAAGACAGCCAGAAAAAAAAAATCATACACAACACACAAATAAAATCACACAGACAAAACCACAAAAAAAAAATACAAAACAAAATCTTCATCAGAACACAAAAACATGACTCTTCAAAAAAACTGTTGCAACGTACCAAAACATAAAACTATTCACGAAATTATCTGACATAGATAAATGGAGATTCAAATACCTTGAAAGCCTGTAAAACCTGTCCTTTGATGCTCTCTAAAATATTACCACCGTGATCGAATGTTCCTTATCTTACAGAACACTCGTAAGGCCACAGTCCACCCCATGCTTGCGAAGCGGCAAAAGCCATAAAAACCTCAATATAGCTAGTGATCCCATAACTATGAGATCCGACGTAAATTTTGAATGACCCATAACTGTGTCGTACGTAGAATTTATGTACTTTCCTTCTATTAGGTTAAGAGCTTAAACAATGTGGGCTTGTTTACTAAATAAGCATTATTTTGCGGGTCAGTAAACACGAGGATTGTTTCAGGATTATTTGTTTTTTGGTCTTAGGTTCATTGTGGCGTTTCATTTTCGTTGTTATGGTCCTTTCTGGTCTGAAGAAAGGGTGTCATTAACTCTTTGTACCTTTACGCGGTGTGAATTAGTTCATTAATTGAGGGTAATCGTAACATTTTGTTAAGTAGCGCGTGCGAATTATAGAATACTGGTTTTTTTTTTTGCTAGCGACGTCGCCTGCCGTGGGGCAAGTCGGAAATTGTCCCGAGGGAACATATATACGTTTGTATTTGTATATTTTGTGTGTGTAGTATAGAATAAGATAACACCCGGGACAAAACTTATCCTATGTCCTTCTCAAAGGTCCAACATCTATGTCGTAGCCATATTGTTGAATTGGCCACTTCATGAATTGTCACCTCAAACCTATCCTCAGGTTTGAGGTGGCAATTTTTTGAGGTGGCCAACCATTATGTGAAATATCCAATTCAACGATTTGGCTACGACACACCAAAATTCATGAAATATGTTGCAAACGTTTAAGAGTGGAAACGCAACAATAAATATACAGGCAGACATAGTAACTTCTGCAGTTAAGATATGAATAATTTGTCCAATTACGACACATAGCGAAATATTTTAATGCAAGCTTTCTCAGAACCGACTACGAGTACCTATCTTATTTTCAACGAACAGTTTCTAAAACCTCCCTCAGAACGTTTGTCGCAAACAAGCGCAGTTAACTGTCCCCAATCAAAGTTCACGCTCGCTAGGTACGGTAAGATTGCACCATGCCAGACAATATGAAGGAAAGGGTTATAGAAGAACCACTTTTGACAAAGCGCAATATAGAATTATTGTTTAATGGAAGATTCTTATTTATTTATTTAAACTTTATGTACAATAGTGGTACATGCGCGGACTTAATGCATCAAGGCACCAGTCAACCTTAAGGTTAAAAAAACTACACTCTTCTACCAAGAGCCTTCTCTGTTTTAAACACAACCCCACCTGCAAGAAAGCGACGATGTGGTCGACGACGGAGCACGCCTGCCTATTCACTCTTGACTTAAAGAGGTTGTAGTGTAGCTATCAGGAAACACAGACTCCGGCGAGGAATTCTACTCCTTAGGTGTACTCTAATAAAAGTATTCCCAAAACGTTTCATGCGTATGGGTCACTAGTTCGATCCAGCCGGTCCCTAGCTGTCTCCCCCCAGCGACGTACCACACAGGGGGTGCGCTTAGCGTGTAGTCGCTTAGTTTGTAAGTTTTAATAAGCCCGTGCTGGAGGCTTTAATATTTATATTAAGGCCACTACAGGCAAGCCCGGTTAAGCAGTCGACAACCTCATAGATTGAATTGCGAGACGTACCTCAAAAAAAAAACATACGTGTGAGTCATCCACTGATGTGTTGTCGTCTGAGTTGCATATGTTATCACTGGCAACGCGCTCTGATATGAGATGAGAAGATACCGCGAAACTTACATACGCTTGGGGTCAGCTTCCAGTCTAAGCGGATACGACTGAATACCAGTCTACACTAATCTACATCTACACTATAATATTATAAAGAGGAAAAATTTGTATTTTTGTGTGTGTGTGTGTGTGTGTGTGTATGTTTGTAATGAATAAACTCAAAACCTACTGTGCTGATTTAAAAAATTCTTTCACCATTGGAAAGCTACATTATCAGCGAGTAACATAGGTTATATTTAATCCCCGTATTCCCACGGGAACGGGAACTACGCGGTTGAAACCACGTGACGTCCGCTAGTATTTAATATGAAGCGGTTGCCTATCTGAGCTCCACAAGCCATTAGCTGGGTAACACGCTGACCCTTTGTAAAAGTGGTGTCATTTTTCTTGGCTACTGACTACCCGTAAAGACTGTTAAAGATCTACAAATGACATCCGGGATCAACAGCTTAACTTGTTTTCCGAGGCACGGAACCATTTCACTATCTTGAGAAGGACCTTGATGATCGACTTGTGCGGTTGTTGTTATTTTGCCTCGAGTTTCTCCTCTTTCTTTAGGTACGATTGTCATCATCATCTTGCCATGTTACTTGGGGCCAGCGCAACACGTTTTTTTCTTCCATTCTGTCCTGTCAACCATCACGCTATCACTAACTCCCTGTTCTTTCATATCACTCCTAATACATTCCATCCATATTTTCTTTGGCCTCCCTCTCCCTGTCCATCCATCCACATTTATATTCATAACTCTTTTAGTTACGTGCATTTCATCCCTCCTCTTCACATGACCATACCAAGATAAGCGGTTTCCTTTCAAATTTTCCGTTATTGGCGCCACTTTTAAGCTACCTCTAATTATTAAATTATTAAATTATCATTTAATAAGTGAACCTTCTGTATTTGCTATAATTCATTAACAGTGCGGTCGCTTGTCGCAGTTTCCAGTGATCGTCGATATGTTTGTCGTTGATTGCTATCGGAATACATGCGCTGCCCGACTTGTTACTTTATTTCTCTTACAAATTGGAACGGTTCTTGAAAGTGAAATCTTGAAATTTTATATTTTTTATACTTAATTAGCAACAGGGCATCGCCAATTATCTGAAGGGATTTTAGGAGTGTATATTTGCATAATTCGTGTCTTAGATTAATACCATGGATAAAAATTGGCTGATCATTAAAAACTCAAAACAATCTTTTTCTTGGTAGCTCCTCCTAAATTCATCAGATTTTGACAAATGCGGTTGCTATGCGTAAATCTGAAAAGACGACTAAAAACAAAACATGCATATTTCGATTGTATCGAGTTTGGTACCTTATTGAGGGTTTAGTCCTAACTAATATTATAAATGCGAAAGTGAGTTGGTTTGCCTAAATCGCTGAACCGATTTCGATGACTTTTTGTACAGATACATGGGACCCCGGAGACGGTTATAGACTACTTTTCTTTGCGAAAATCTAAATAAACGCAAGCGATGCCGCAGACAAAAGCTAGTATGAACTAAACGAACCTAGAATTTTATTATTTCCCTTTAATATTTAAATCTACATTAAAAGTTTTTTTTCGTAGTCGTGATTTAGTATCTCAATCTTGTATTAAAAATGCTTGGCATATCCATTTCTCGTGATTTCTCAGAATTTCATTGCTTCTGCGATGAGATATTCATTCTGGCTCTTTACCCTATGTGTGTCTGGCTTCAGATGCCGTTGTTATCGACATTCAGAGTCAAAAAGGGGTCAGTTTTGAACCAAACTCAATGGCTAAATGTGTATACTGTAAAGGCTTGGTTGCACTCAATCGTCGGAGTGAATTAACTCCGTTGTCTTCGGTCGATTAAGAAAATGAACTTGCCTTTGGCATGGTGATATTGCAATCTGTAATGCAGGATTTACAACCCATCCTACTAATTGTATAAACTGGCTAACCTGAAAGACGTTGTCTTGCACAAATATTCGTCATTATCGTTTCAGCCGAAAGACGTCCAATCCTGGACAATGGCCCTTCCACATCGACCAATCCTGTGCATCTATCATCCAACGGATTCCTTCGGTCATCAGACCTGGTGATGGCTGAAGGAATCCTATGGTTCTAAGCCTGACATGCTGCATTGTCGATCTCATTTTCCTCGCGTCATCAGTGTCAGGTATGGTAGGCAAACGCAAAATAGAAAGTCGAATAAACAAAATTATATTTCTCCTTGGAAATGTTTTCAATGAATGAGTAAAATTCATTGAATTGATGATAATAATATGATCGTATTAGTACCACAATTCCATTGTACAAAATAATACTCGCTTGATTTGTGAAAGCTAAAATCAATTCGGCATGAAATTCATTGGGCGGAGAAAGCGATTACACGATGTTATAAGCTTTAAATAATATATGCGAAGGGGGAACAAAGGATCATGTCCTGCCAAAAAATGGTATTATGTTTCTTGTACCTTTGTCGAGGACCTAAAACGATAGTTTTATTGAAATATAGCCTGTAACATATCTGATTGAGTACTTTGTAAGTAGTTTAGTTTTCGTAAACGCAAATAATGTAACATGGATTTTGTTGCTGAAGTCGGGCAAGGTGCTTTTGCATTAGAAGTTTTCAACGGCAGCCCGGGATATAGATTTATTTAGTGTGTTAAGTGGCGACATTCGGGGGAGGCCTATGTCCTATGATGATGATTTATTTGTTCATACCCGCATACAATTATTTTTTCAAGTAGGGACGTAAGCTAATAAAAGTAGTCACAAATTGCCACCTTTGGAGACGCCACTCGAAAACTGATCACACAGCATGAGTGCCCAAGGTTGATCAGTAAAGCTTCGGAGAAGCAACATAAGTTATACAGATGGCAACATGCTAAGTAGACCCTCTGGAATTCCGACAGAAAGCAAGAAAATACGTCCAATCGCAGAGAGTCGCCTTTGAGTATCTTTACTGCTCGATTGACCGATGCAAACTTTGATCGGACGTGTTACCGGGATTTTAAACAGCCTCTCCTTCGGTTAAATTGCAAATGGCTCGCCCATAGGTCTTAAAATTATGTAAAGTTTGTGTACTTTACATTCTTTCCCTTCATCCTTTGTATTCTGTTTCCTTCGGAGGAAACACTCGAAACGCTACGCTGGAGTAGGATACTATAGGTATTTTATTTAATACATACCCCATATTTTTTCAGCTGCCTTTCCAAACATAAGTCTCATCAATGGTTTTTTTATTGATTAATTCTTCTATCCCAAGATCCTACCTAGCTGTCAGGACGAGTAAACAACCCTTATAAATCACGACATACACTTTGAAAAGCAATAAAGTATCGACATAGAAAGTACACACTACAAAACTGCTAGGTATGCAGGCTTTGTATGACTTTCACACATTCACCCTATTCTATAATTTGCATGTGTTTGATCAGTCTATTCTATAGTAAGACAAAAACACTTCAAGTGTCACGTGTCGTGATGCCTTCTGACGCAGTTGATTGGCTACAAAACTCGTTGTGATTTGACGTAGGCTTGATAGATTCGTTTTTTTGGTGTATCCTGCGCCACGTCTCAACCCGGCACAGTAATGTAAACCTAGCTTTAGCTCTATAAAGGGACAGTTCAGGCTAGTAAGATTAGGTTAGATATATTTGATAAGTGAAATGCATAACTTTATAACTATTGTCTTACTGACGATCAACATGTTATATTTTTTTCTTAATACGGTTGGCTACAATACCATCTAAAAAAAAAAGGCATGCGTAAGTACTTAGCTGTTTTGCTGCCTGTACACGTTAAAAGAGGAATCAAATAAGGAAAAGGTTTCATTGCTCGTTCCGGAAACCGCACTTGAATTGCGAACCGTCTTTATTTTGAAAATATTATTTTGATGAATTTCTCTTGCAGCTATAACAACAAAAAATAAATATTAAAGAAGTCAAACTATTATATGTATATTACTCACATTTGGCCGGTTTTAAAGATATTGTTATACGGAAAGTTATTTTATCCTTAAAACGTTATTAAAAATGGTCTTCCCATCTTCTTCGCATTGTCGCGACGCGCCTGATTGGTAGCCGTTATTCCTGTATCCAAAATACAAATATTGCATCAGCATCCCATTTGTGAAACACCCTCTAGCCTAAACTAATATTGTCAGCGGATAGAGCTGCTCCAGCTTTGAAAGTGATTAATTCTGGCACCCCAATAATTGAAGCTTGTGTCTTTATGATGGGGTTCTCTTGCATCCCTAATCGAGTGCTGGGCGCCAATTTATAATCGATTTATGAACGTTGTTTTAGTTTATGCCTCGTATGCAGTGAGTGGATATGTCAGGACTCAGACAGAGTGAGGGGCTATCGCGGTTGCGACAGCGGCGCAAAATATCAAATTCGTGAAATCGTCCATGCTAAAGTTGCATAGGCGTCGTCCTACTACAAAGTAATCGTCGCGATACGCGATCGTCACATTCATTTGTGCGGCAAAGCCCCTAAGCCCATATAAAAAATTCGTAACGACTACGGACGCGTAACGAAAAAAGAACTCGTACAAATTGTGGTCACAGAAGTTTATATGCGTACCAAATTCCAACTGAATCAGTCCAGTAGATTTGTAGCTAATTGCCTGTGACAGAAGTACAGACAGATACACAAGTGATCCTATCCTCTGTTCTTATTTCGGACGAACGGAACCCTAAACGGCCATTTCCTTTACACCATCTTGCACAAGTTATCAGTTTTCATAACTCCGTGGAGGCAGTCTGTTTATCCGTGATCCGTTCCGGGTCGCTTGACACCTAATCCTCAACTTTGTACCAAGTTAAGGTAAGTTTAATGGGTTCCGTCAGTTGGTACAGTCGACTGCAATATTTATAAGGTTCATGTTGCAATAATTACTATGTTATGAGGAAAGTTTTGACTATGAATAGTTATTTGTTTTTCGCTTACTCTTAATGACTGTTGCAGTTTGTGACATTTATTTATAAGAATATGTAATCTGTAGATTTGATGCCACTAACCGCATCAGACCGCTCGAAAAGTCGTTTTTTTACATTTTTGTGGTCAGGTTTTTTGACAAAAGTCAATTTTTTTAACCTACTTCGAAAAAAGGAGAAGGTTCTCAATTTGGTGGGTATGTAGTTTTTTTATGCGTGTACACCGATTACTCTGATTTCGGTGATTATTTGCCGAAAAATTTAATTCAGTTTGATTCAGTAGTTTTTTAAGAGCATTTTGGCTATATGCTATGAAGGAATTTTTGCGTACTTGGACGATGAGGTCGTCCAAGACGTCGTGTAGACTAACTCATAATGGGTGTCCACTGAAAAGTGAAAAATAAAGAACTTTTTTTACAAAAAAGTACGGCCGGCTTCCAACTAAAAACACTAAAAACTGTTTTTGTGGGAAGTCAGTTATATTTTTATAAAAAAGTTTTTCCTTACCGTTTGAAACAGAACATCACCCTTAAATATGACCACGCGAACATAAACTGTTTATTTATTAAATTACAAAATGCTCTAAAATTAAGGTTTTATCTCAGTTGAAATAGGACATAATTTTGTATGCGACTACATTCTGCTTACGAGTGTCATCAAACTCAAGATACCGCTTCAATGTACTTGCATTATCAGTGTTATACACTTTATGACTAAGACATTTTTGCTCTTAACTGTACTTGTGGCGCACTGTAAAATAACCCTTGTTGACATTGCACAGTGAGAGTGCAACTTAGTATACAGAAGAGGTCGACTGCAGAGGGCAGATAAGGTAGAACTTCTAGGCAATTCATCTTGAGTACATTTTCTACAGTAAATACATACATGTGCTACGGTATGAAAAGCGAGTTTTATAGAACAAAATCAGCTACTTAGGTGGAGGTGATAAGTATTGAGCATAATAGTAGCTCGTAGCACTGGGCTGCCAAATGATGGACATAATAAAACTGTTAATGGGCTATTGCCGTATTGCGAGGGGTGAACGCAGTTTCAGTAGCATATCGAGACAATCCCTAATTTCGAGTCATGGACTAACTCAGAATAAAGTAGTAAAATAATAATTCAACATTGAGAATGGATGCTAACCAATTTGAAGACTTGGGAAAGAGAAACCTTTTTAATAAAGAAGATAAAAAAAAAAAAAAATCCTTTATTTCAGGCATCTAGATGCCTGAAATACATTAACATAAAAAAAATATAAAGAAAAATTAATTGCCATAGAACTGACATGCATACAAATTATAAACCTTAACTTATATGTTAGTAAAGAATTCGAAATAAAAAAGGTTTTTTAAAGTTTTCATCTCAAATTATTTATTCTTTAATTCTGAAACCCCATCGAACTAAAACGAAACAAAAAAGGTTTCGCCAATATATAAAAAAAAAACAAAAAAAACAAAAAAAAGTTCTTTCCAGTCTTCCTTGTCCTTGCATTTAAAAGAAATTACCCATTCTAAAGGCGTCCTCAAGTCATCAACCCGACCCTGGAAAGTTGTCAATAAAGACCCCGAAGCCATTCTTGTGGTTCTTACCGATCTATTCTTGCACAAACAATAATAAAACCTCTTGCATAAAGTGGTTGTGGGCGAATATTTGTGAAAGCTGGGATTGTAAAGGTCAGTTTGAGTTATATTTGGTGGAATAATAAATGATGTTTATTTTGCAAGTTAAACATAACACTCTTACACGTCAATCTTTTTTGGTCATTTCAAGCTAGATGAGGAAGGTGTTTCCAAGCTGACTACCCTGAGAAGAAACACCGAAACAAACTCAGACGTCAAAGTCCCTTTTAAAGTCCATACTATCCGTACTGGTCAAATCATATAATAGAGGCCGCTTAGGCTGTGCACAGACCAGAAGAGCATTTCTAATAAGTTTAAGTATTTTTCGGGAATGTTCGCAATCTACTCTTAGTCTAAATCGGTCCAAACAGCTCTAATATTCCTTCTTTTGATATTCGGAAGAAGGTTGATTCTCGTACTTAAAACATCCAAATTCAAATCGCATTTTAATGAGGGTTTCTAGAAATGACATGCACTAGGTTGCGGACTGAAGCGTCAGGTCCAGACATCTGCCAAAACGCTTATGTGTTCCGACATTAGTTAAATTGACGTCAATGTCATAATAACGTCAGAAGTTATGTTGTCAAGGTAGAGGACCACTCGCCTAAATGGCGCCAACTGGTAACGTGAATTATCCTGAAAACCCTTTATTTCGTTGAAAATCAATACAAAAACAATTTTCAAAGAAAGTTTTCCTGTATCTTGGGTGCGTACACAAACATATAAACTCAACTTACACAAAAAACCAGATCCGGAACAACTATCTGTAGGCCATACAAATATTCGTTACGTGCGTGAATCGAACCCAAAACACGGTTGGCGCAGTGGTTGAGCGATTGGCTTCGCTCAACCACTGCGCCAATCATGTCGGCATTTTGTGGGCGTAAAGTATTAAATAAATAAATGTGTTAGCGACGATTTCTTCGAAAGCAAGTTAAAATAGCGACAGCAGAAAGAAAATATCAAAACATTCCTTTTTATTTCCGTTGCAGTACTCTGTAGGAATTTAATGTTATCTATTCGTCTGCAAAACTGATAAGTCGTGAACGTCAGGCGAAGTGCTCTTATTTCCTGGCACACTGGTAGGCGCCGCCATATTTTATTCGATTTTATTCACGATTAGTGCCAAACACTGCAAATATTGCGATGGCGGGTAATAGGAAGTACGGCTGTTTTTTCTAGGAAAAGAATCAGCAATTTTCCTGGCTATAAAATGTGTTTTTTGTTACATAATAGGTGCTTTCAATTTTGGGTGTTTTTCCAAAAGCAAAAAGTTAAAAACAAACCTTCTTTCAAGAATACACTATATGTACATGTATTCTTGATCAATGTAAACAACTTACATATACAACGTGTAACAGAATAAACGCAATACCTCTTAAGGGGTCATTGTACTCATCATTATGAACAACTTTTACTATGGGACCGATTTTAATCCGTATAAAAATGTAAGAATTCCACAAAGGACACTTTTACACACGATGTCTACATATCTTTTATTCGACTCTCCTTTCGCAGGTATGCTGGAAGAGATTTCTTTAGAAATAAGCATCACCTTTGTACCTATTTTTCTGTTCCCTTCTTCTTATTTATTTGTTAAATGTGTGTACATAAACTGTTAAATAAATAAATAAATAAAGGAGTTTCACATTACTAGAATAAATAAGCTGAATGATCGAACCTCCTTGGAAGCGCTTTTTCTCAATAAGTTTGTCTCACTTTAATAATAAATAGAAAATTAGACGAAATATGTAGTTCTAATTTTCACCACGCACACGTGGCGCCATTTTCAAAGTCGCGTTATTTTCATAAAAGGAACGTCAAAGATTGTTGCAACGTTCCGACTGATATCTAAAAATAAAAAAATTGTTTTATTACCTATTGTACTATTTTCTAGCAAATGTGTTGAATTCGACTACTCGTTTGTAAAAACTAACTTACCGCACTAGTATCATAAACAACTATTAAACAACAAAAATATAACATCCTTCCATAACATTAATAAATAAAATGTAGAAAATCAAAGACTAATCGATCAAGTCATGTTCGGTTAATTTGAAGGAAGGAGGGAAAGTGCTTAAGTTCATCAATCACTATGGGGAGAAAACCTTTTTAATGTAAAAAGGTTTGACGGTTTCCAAGGAGGAATTTCAGGAAACCTTTTGTTTTGTTAATGATTTTGTTTGAATGTGTATTTGCATGTCGGCTTTAAGTATTTGTCTTGTTACCTATGTACTCTAAGAGCGGTTCGGCACTGCATCCGATCCGAATTCGTGAAAATACGGATATAAAAACTCAGACCGAATTCGGATGTTGGTTTTCGCACTGCATCCGATCCGAATCAGTGAAAATATGGATCAAGAATCTTAAAAACTCGGACCAAATTCGGATATTGCTTACGCACTAATCCGATTTCTGATCTACCCCACATCCCCCACCCCGCTGTCGAGCTGCGCAAATATCTCCGATTTTAATCCGAGAAGCAAGAACTGCTCGTATGAACGCTTAAACGTAATTTTACTACGGCTACTTCGGCCCGTCAATATTTCTTCCGAATTGGAGACTCCCGGATGACAGAGAGAAGTCGGATGATGGAAGTCGGATCTATTGCGTAAACTACCATACAAATAGCTCTATGACTACTTCGGAACGTATTATCACGGATTTGAATCGGATGCAGCGCGTAACTGCTTTAAGTGTTTTTGTCAGTTTTCGATGGCGACGCGAATCGAATGCGAACTCTCTTGTAAAAAATGTTAGAATTGCCCGTCTAATCTTGTTGGCTAACATAAAATATTAGATCCCATCTTTCTCCTAGAATAGTATTTTACGAGCCGTAAAAGCCGCTAGCATTGCTTTCGCATTACGCGAAAGCGTTCATACAAACAGTTCTTTCTTTCTTTTATTACGGCTTCTTCGGTCCGTCAACATTTCTTACGAATTGGAGACTCCCGGATGACGGAGAGAAATCGGATGACGGAAGACGGATCTAGTGCGTAAACTACCATACAAATGGCTCTATGACTACTTCGGAACGTATTTTCACAAATTTGAATCGGATGCAGTGCGTAACTGCTCTAAGTGTTTTTGACAGTTTTCGATGGCGACGCGAATCGAATGCGAACTCTCTCGTAAAAAATATTAGACTTGCCCGTCTAATCTTGTTAGCTAATATAAAATATTAGATCCTATCTTTCTCCTAGAATAGTATTTTACGAGCCGTAAAAGCCGCTAGAATCGCTATATCGCTGTTGTGATGACGTAATTTACAACTCCTAAGATAGCCATAATGTTTGGATAACACTAGGCACTGTTTTATGAGCACTAAGCTCCAGAACAATATTGGTTATTAGAAAATATGGAAGGTTTTCGCGGCGCTATGAGACCGACGACCTTATACTGAGAGCAAGGGTCATTCTATTAGTCAAAGCGATTGTAAGTTCAGAAATTTATGGGATTGACGTGCGCTATCGAAATGTCACGAGATCAAAAAACCTGTCATGATTTGTTACTTCTATATCATAAATTGCTTAACTAAATTTCCTGTAAGTTATAGGTAGAAACTAATACCTGTGTGTTTTTTTTTAAATTTAGGGTCAGTAATTTTTTTAAATTTAAAAATAATTTTGAGACCCTTGCAATGAGTTCTTTGATTTGTTAAAAAATAAACGTTTATTTTGACCAACAAAGGATCATACACATAATAAAATAATAACATAAACACATAAAAATAACATAAAACATTAATTTATATTATACACATATTACTGGTTTCGATTGCTCAGTAAGCAATATACAGCAATGGTTCAGGTACTGACAATCGAACCTCTGCGCGAATGCCCTCAGGATGCCGTTGAAACTATCCCGAACCCTGCGCACCAGGGATGTGCACCGTTTTCGCATAGTAGAATAGAAACAGTCTACTTGTGACTCGGCGAACATCCCTGACGCGCTGCAGAATCGGGGTAGCCCTATCAGCACTCTGAATAAGGGTCACACGGTATAATTAGAGAAACTTTGTTTTTATGTTTCTAATTTCCTCCCAGAAATATATATATTATCCTATTTAAAAAAAAAAAAATTTTCGCTACGCATGCGTGTTTGGGTCATAGAAGGTTAACTGTTAAAAAAATTTCAACTGGATCGGTCCAGTAGATTCGGAGAAATCGACTGTTAAAAAAATATATATTTTAAAAGTAAACACGGTATTTCAGAAAATGTGCGTAGATGTTACAAATTATTGGGTGAGCTGCTGTTCTCCTTGCTAGATTGCTGAGCAACCTGTATTAAGGAGAAACAGTTGCCTCCCTACATAAGTGTACGATATTAAAATAGTATGCTACGTGTTGATTCCTTACAATTTGGTTGTTTACTTTAACAGCATTATAAACTATTCTTAAAACTAAAAGAAAACATGCAAAAAAAAAAAATTGTTTTAGAGAGTTGTCTGTGAGTGATTGTGTGTAATGAATATGATGATTTATGTTATAAAATTGGGTCAATAAAATAATAATAAGTAAGCTTTGCTGTGAGTGAGAGTTAAGAGCGAATTTTCAACAGTGCCTCAGTCTCATCATAGGTTTTGGAGAGTAGGAACGAGCGAACGGTACTTTTGCATTTTAAATATGTGAGGCCA
Organism: Mamestra configurata; assembly: GCA_002192655.3. Lineage (NCBI taxonomy): Eukaryota > Metazoa > Arthropoda > Insecta > Lepidoptera > Noctuidae > Mamestra > Mamestra configurata. The sequence goes on from NDFZ01004117.1 coordinate 28,643, forward strand.
TATATAGGTGGGGTTGCATTGAGTCGGTTGTACAGATATGGGCCGAGATAGAAAAATAATCTTTTGATGAAACTGAATGACGGCCGTGGAATAGTGCATATACTATCCTTACGTCGCCTCAAGATTGTTATGAATGGGGTCTACCTGTGCTGTAAAAGAACAGTTTGCAAAATATAAAGTTGTCTGACGTTAAGTACAATCCAATTTTTGTAAAGCACTGTTGTTGGGTAAACAATGGGTTTAATGTGGCTGCCTTCAGTATTGCTCTATGTGCCATTTCTAGCGGCTTCAATGTGGTTTTAATTGCGCCACCCCAGCAAGCATTACAATAACCAACAATGGATTGGCACAGAGCATGATAGACATTACGTATAACAGTTGAACTGGCAACGTGTCGCAGACTTTTAAAAACATAAATAAGCTTCCTAACCCTGCCCGTGAGGAGATTAGTGTGCATTTTATAGTTAAGAAACTTATCCATTATGCCTAAGTATTTTATGTTGTCAACAGGAGTAATAAGAGGACACCGGCAAGGTAGAGATATCTGAGAATATGTCTGGCATGAGTGAGCTTTTATGAGAATCGGAACTTCGGGTTGTGATTTAGATGTTAGTGAAAAGGTTATAAGCTTACTTTTGGATGTATTTAACGTGAGTGTATGAGAAAGAAGCTAGTCATAATTATGTAGAATTGAAGTCGCCTTGCGTTAGGTTCTGAAGTTCCAACCAAGAGTCTGCAGAGAAAGTTTTGCACTGTGACAGATGGACAGACAGACAGACAACTGTGTGAGGGTAAGGGTTCCGTTTTTCCATACCGAGGAACCTCTGTATAATAATAATAATATTAATAATAAGTTGGATGGAACCCTAAAACTACTAATGACTATCATCATCATCATTTCAAGCAAAAGATGTCCACAGTTAGATATCGGTTTCCGCCAAGAGTCCCCACATCCATTGGTCCTGTGCGTTTCGCATCCAGCGGGTTCCCGCGACCCTCACCAGGTCATCAGTCAACGTTGTGCGAGGCCCTTCCAACGCTCCGTCTTTCGGTACGTGGTCGCCACTAAAGAATCCTTCGACCCCGTTGACTATATGTTCTGCGCACAATGCCCACTGCCACTTAAGTTTGGTGATTTTTGGGACCATGTCTTAATGACCTCGGCAAGCATTGCTTAACCTCGAAGAACCGTGTGGCCGTTTGACTTAGTTATCTTATCTTTTATATATATATGATATAAGTTTGTATATCTTATCTTTTAAAAGTTTGTATGTAAACTTTTACACAGAAGAAGTCCGTAAATGAAGTGTTTTCGTTATTTCAGTGACCTATCCCGTGTGTACAAAAAATGAGACAGAACAGAGTCAATAACTCAAGCCCAGCTGGTTTTCGAATGGAATACACCTGCGCCCTTACCTTTCGCATGGCTGGTCTTAAACAGATGTTAAACTTACGTCAGGCTTCACAAATTGCTTGTTTGTAGGAATAAATTCGATAGAATAGGAAACATTTATTTTATTCGACACAGACACGACACAACAGTAACAAACACATAGTAAAAAAAGAGAAGAATAATATAACATAACAACGAAACTAGACTATCTTTGAAGTTTAGTTAAGTTTAGGGACTAACATTACGGATTAACATATGGGACAGAAATTGTACTGCCTTACAAGAAAATTAGAAACAAAAAAAAAATTAAAACAGGCCCGTACTGCGAAAAATCGTGCAAAATATTAAACTGTTTTACAGATTTTGTATTTGCTAGGGTGTACCAAGCAAATACAAAATCGGTATATCGGAAAAAAAAAATGCGAAAATCCCATATTCTGGGTACTTTTCAAAATTACTCAAATCCATTCGACATCGAAAATCAACCCTCGTAGGACGTTTATGGGTATTTTATTGAGTTGAGTGAGCTTGAGTTTTGTATGTATGCTTGCGTTTTCACCACAGTCTCATCTGATGGAAAGCGATGATGTGGTATACATCTATATTTATACATATATAGATATAATTAAAAATGAATTGCCGAAATGTATGTACGAACGTATGTTGAGAACGACTTGAACGATTAAAATTATTATTTTTTGTTTTGTTTGTAATTGTCACGGCGAGGTTTGCATGAACGAAAATTAAAAAAAAAAAACACGGGCGGGACACTAGTATAGAATATAGAAGTAAACCGTTCACTCTTGACTGAAATAACCCCAGGTTGTAGCTATCAGGCAACACAGACTCCGGCAGTGGATTCTAGTCCTTAGCTCCAAAAAGGTATCAATTTGGCCGTTACACACATAAGATGTGGTCCTCGTAACACTTTCCAAATATTACATATTATCAAAACACAGTTTTTTATTACGAAAGACTACCATACCTTCTTATTGATACATTTTACTCCCAGCTTGTGCCACGGAGCGGTCAACCGTTTAGATTGAATCATTTAACTTACTCCACTTCAATTTACAACGAAATGTAAGTCATCTCAAATCCTGAGGCAGTGTACATAACATTGTGCAGCAACGTTCCGATGTTCCTTAGCTTGTTTTTATAGAGCCAAATCGTTGAAGTGGCCATTTCATGAATTGGTCAGCCATTTCACATAATGGTTGGCCACCTCAAACCTAACCTTACCGCGGCCCCGTCATGAAATGACTGCAACATGCAACATATGTTAATGAGGAGAAATCTGTTATGGCAACTATCCTGATAGCATATTGTTTATGCGTATAATATTTATATACATCGCATAATATTTATATACTTACGTTATGCTATCAATCATGCATCATGTCATCATTATGCATTCCAAAACCAAAAGCATCGGAGATTTACAAATGTAAATCAGAAATGTATGTGAGAAGCAAACTTATCCAAGAACACTTTTTATCAAATTTATATGCTCAAATTTCGAAGATAAGGTCTAATTTGTTCCCCAAAAGTGACCCCTTATTCAAAATGTATTTATTTACGTCAGAAGATAGACATACAAATGCAAATATATCAATTTCTCTACTTCAGAGAGACTAGAATAGAATAGAATATATATATATTTATTTGCTTAGAATGTAGGTATTTAAAATAAGATGGTTACAATAAGTATTAATTAAACAGACTCAGACCTACAATATGAACATTGACAATAGCTTTCGGACATCTAGTAATATAGTACTTAATTATCAACCTCAGGCACCGGTAATTGCTTTGAGCCTAAGGGTATTAATAATAATATTAACCAATGGATATTGTTCTGTGAATCGCCAGTATTTTACGGCATCTGGAAACGAACTAAAATCTGATTGGGAACACCTGCAGTTCTGACATTTTTTTTGTAAGTATTATTGATATGCTCGAGTTTCGCGTCATGTGTTCGATACGTACGCTTACCAAAAAGTTACCCTTTTTCTCTCTTGACTCCGAAAAGACTTCAGAAGCCTATTTGCGTAACATAACACACAAAATCGCATATTCTTTGACAATCGAAAGGAACTTAAAAATTTAAACATTCGTCTGCTCAAAAAATACGCAATGAATACAGTTTCAATATTAAAACGAAAGCATATGCGATCGATTATAGATACCGGTAAACTCAGATCAAGGTCGGATATTTTTAACTCTTGTGTTTTGGTATGGTAGTGTATAAGACAGTACTTTATGGTGTTCGGCGTAAAAAAATAGCACCATCCCATCTCTTCCCGTGGGTGTCGTAAGAGGCACCAAAGGGACTCACCAGAGAATGGGCAGTAGAATTCTGTGTACATTGCAACAGCTGCACTGCGATCACCAACCCGCCTGCCAAGCATGGCGATAATGGCAAATCCCCCTTTCGGGAGAGGCTCTATGCCCAGCAGTGGACGTCTTTCGGCTGATATGATGATGATGATGATGAGCCAGGACAAGACATACTTTGCACTGACAGACAGAAACAAATAAAAGGAACCTATAAACCCTTCCCGTCTACTAGAACTGTTAAAGTCTTGATGTCAGGAAAATAAAAACAAAATGAGTTGGCAGTAAAATGCGAGTCACTTCTAAAGTCGGTTTAAAGTTCTTAAAAGTATAACGATCGAATAAATCTTGCGCTGTCATAAAACGGTGCATGTACCATGTGTCTGTGAGTCTGAGATAACCTTTATATAAATACTAGCTGCTGTCCGCGGCTGCGCCCGCGTCGAAAATTACCCCAAGGGAACATACTCACGGGATAAAAACTATCCTATGTCCTTTCCCGGGACTCAAACAATCTCTATACCAAATTTCATCTGAATCGGTTAAGCGGTTTAAGCGTGTAGAGGTATATTAGTTTGAAAAATGAATCGCTAATAGTGTTGCAAAGCGCAAAACTCGAGAACGGCTGGGCCAATTTCGCTAATTCTTTTTTTGTTGTGTTTGTTATTGTTAGGAAAAGGTTCTTAAGGAAGAAAAATCTGAAAAAAAAACACCTGGGTGAAGCCGGGGCGGGCCACTAGTTTTTTTTTATTATTTTTTTTTATTTGGTATAAGGTTTGCTCTTGACTCTAGTCTAGGTCACAGGTGACAGAGAAAAAGTCGACGATGGAGCGAGTTTACCCAGAAGAAGCCAGTTTACGAATAAATAAAACGTCAACGTAAACGTCGATCGAATTCGGTTTGGGTATCTATCTATTTAACATGCATGGACAATAGCGTAGTGGTTGATTGGAAATTTGCTGCATGGTAGTGTTGTGTCTACACATTACTTTGGATTGATTAAACTAATGAAAAATTGTGACTTCTAATTCATATGCAGGTTGGCCGGAATGGTGGAATCCCTTATCTTTGAAATATCTCGGGGGCAGGATCTGCTTCGCTTCAGTGTGGTCAACTGGTTAGAGCTTTAAACTTTTAATGAATAGCAAATTAAATATTTTAGATGAAAATTAGTATTTTCACTTGTTTAAAATTAATAATCATAAAACTATTTAACTATATATATTACCTGTATATTCTTTCCGAAATGTTAATATTCAATTTTAAATCTTATTTTAAATTATTGTACACCTACCACAGTATAGTCTTTATAACCCAAAGGTTGACTGGTAGAGAATGCCTTGTTGCATTAAGTCCGCCCATGTACCACTAATTGTATATAAAGTTTAAATAAATAAAACTTCAAATCAAAGATCTTTCATAAAATTCGGTCTTAATTCATATACCTATCTAATATTTTATGAACGATCTACACCATATTGTTTCATTATAACAATGTCAGTACTTAAGTGGCAGCTCGCCATTCCCTCTGTCGACTCTTGAATTCAATTTGCTCGGTTGACAGGAGTGATGCAAACGGTCGGACGGACCTACTACATTAAATATGCGACCCCCCTCCTGTTGATTAGTAATACTGACTGATGAATGAGACTAGTTTCCACTGTGATTAGAGTTGCAATCAACGTGATATGTTAGCTATTATATCTGCATACTACGCATACAGAATACAGACAGGCACCGCACTCAGGTCTGCCGCAGAAAGACAATTTTCAAAGGTGGATTCCCCCATGGATGGAAACGATCTAGTTTCCATGTGGCGTCGTTTCACAGACCCTGGCCTTCTGGCACTGAAAGAAACTATTCATTGATTTTGAGAAAAGAATAACATGCCTTAAATATGTAAGATTATTTGAACTTAGAATCAGAAGTTTTGTAGTTCAAAGCTAATCTGTAAAAACATGATGGAACTGTTCTGGGAGCGTCAAACGCACGTTAGATAATACTCGTTAAATGTAATAGACGCTCCATAGAAAATAAAACTGAAACCGTGGGTAGAACATGTGTCAGGAAGAAAATGTGTCAGGTAGAAAATGTGTCAAAACGAAGGTAGAAATGTGTTAAATGAGTTAGAACGTAACCCATCGAATAGGTGGAAAGTTGCAGCGCCAACGTGTACCTAATGCATACAAATTGGGCCCATTCATTTCGTGTTCGTTGTTAATACTCGCTTTCACCGACACAAAAGCTGATTTTCTGCTAAAATACGTTTTTAGATGAAATTTTGAGAGATCAAATTGAAAGTGTGTTTTTTATTTATGCAAGTTGCCTGCTACTATCGGTTTTCTAGTGTTTTAAAGCACTTTAAAAGAACCCACATGATTCTTATTCATTTTAATAGCAGAACCCTAGCGTGTTACTTTGCTTGTGTTGCCTTTATTTATTTTTAGGGTTCCGTACCGTAGTGGTTGAAATTTTCAGAGTGTGGATTTCAACACCATATTCGACGACCACCTGTCGAAGCTGGCGTTACGCGTGTGGATAAAGGGCCTGATACAGAAGGCAGTACTCCTCGATACGGCTCGTATTATGAGGAGGTTCCTTTCTATGGAGGCCTAACCACCGGTAACGTGGACCCTGCTCTCGACACCGGCCATTTTTTCAATGTGTTTTTTTTTGAAATACTTAAAAATATAAATTAGTAAGGAAAATAAATAAAGAGAAGAATAATAAAATAAATTTATATTTAAACATTAAAGGAAAAGACGTATTCATTTGAGTTTTTTGCTCGATTTTAACGACATAATAGTGGATTTTAATATTGGCGATGCACGATGGTACGAAACCGACTCACTCTAAGCCGGTTTTTTATTCTTACCGTTTTCTTTTTACAAGTAACGTACAGTACTCTTCCATAGTGTAGTCCTTGTTTCTTGCCTTTTTGGCATCATAATTTAAGTCCAGTTTTGACGTGATTATTTTGAGTCTTTAAAGGACTATAACAAATCAGCTCCCTCAGAAGTACAACAAGCTAATGTCACCATGATTCGGAAGAGAGACGGAGCTATACAGGACAATAGCACTTTTTTCTTTTTCAAAACGGATTCACGATTGCAATGACACGACATAGTGGAGTCAAGAGTGCTAAGGTGTGCAATTCTTTAGGTATTAAAGTAAATGGATGAAAATGTACCCTTTCCCCTTATCTCCAAATCTACTGAGCCTAAAATAAATAAAATAAAAAAATAAAAACAGATAATAGTTCTTTGTCAGTACATGAGGGGAAAACCTATAAGAAGTACCTAGATGGTTTAAAACGTAAAAAAAGTATAATTCGTTCGGAACCCTTTGCGCACAGGTCCGACTTGCGCTTTGCGGGTTTCTTTATTACAAGGACGTGAATAAACGCGTCTTTTTCTGTGTATTCGCTGGGATCGTGGATACGGAAATGATTTGTCATAAACCAGAAGAAGGAAGGTACGATCATATTTTTTTAGTCCATACACATCGCTTATTTTATGACTATCTGGAAATGAAGAAAGATAAATATAAAAGGTTTGATATATTTTTTCTATACTTTGTTTCGCTCGTTGCTACATCATTTATAATTATATGTCATAGATGTTATCAATTACAATTGTGGGTAGTTGACAAACTATGCAAACAGAATTCTTTTGTTTTTCTTATTGTTAATTCAAGTGATTGTTACTATAAATATATAAATGTTATAATCAAAACAATCGTATTTTGATTTTTTTGACAATCATTTTAATAATTGAGGGTACTCGGTGTACACATGAATTGTTTTTGGCAACTTATTTCAATAATAGTAACCGTAGAACTTGTTCAGGTACAAATGAGGACATGTTATTTCGATTTTACAAACGATTTTCTTTGTTAAACTACTATTGTTTATTTACGATAGTTATTCTTGTACAATTTGATTAATTTACAATGTAAATCTTATTAAATTTAGCTCATTTTAGTGTTTCGTATCAAGTAAACACGTGACGCACCTCCGTGCGCCATCGGACATATCGTTTTATAACAGAGCGTGCACTCGGACTTGACTCAATAAAGAGCACTACTCCCAACAAAACTGTCGGTCTACCTCGTATAGCGCTACTGTATATTCACATAACTGTATTGGCTTGCTGATACACTTTGTGTGGTCACGGTAAGCCAGGGTGGCTTATGCCGCTGTACGAACCGTGACCCTAAAGGTCTGTTCAAATTACTGTATTTTTATTAATTATATATCGTTTAAATTGTGTGTCTTTTTTATAGTGTAATAAAACCCTGTTATTGATTATACTGTCTTGTTTAACCCAATAAAATGGGGACTCCATATCTGACGACATACCGCTCGGCCCAAATATATATATTTTTTGTATGATTGTGATTTTTCACAGTCCACTGCAGGACATAAGCTGACTGTCTCACAAGTCACAAGTTTTTGGATATTTGTTTTAGCTTCTTAATAATAGTGAACATGCGATATTTTCAGTTTTGCTTTCATTTTAAAGAGTTCCATGTAGAATAGACCATCACATAAATAAAAAATGAAAACGCTTTAATTTATTGTCAAAATTAGCGGTTTAATTTTCGCGCGAATACGAACGATGACATCACTCACGACGTGACGTCTGTCACTGGTCAAGAACTGTCATGAATCAAGTCATAGAGCAAGATTCCAGTGCTCCCAGATCTTACATATTCTCTCAGTAACAAAATGTGTGGGATAGAATAGTGTTATAGTAGGCGCCAGATAATCGTGGAATAACGGTCATTGACCCACCTTAAATTATTGACATTTTTAATTTGAAAAACGGAATTAATGACACAAAGCTGTCCCGAATCATCATCTCTCGTGATCCTTAACATTGTCTAATAATGAAAAACGATTCATATTTAATTGTTCAGGTACCTATGAACAGTTATTAGGGAAAGGTCAATATACTTTATTCCACATTTATCTGGCGCCTACTATAGTGTGTAGATATTTTAAAAAAACGCATACCTGCTAGCTTGGGTCGACGCGACATCGATGACCAATTTACTAGTATCATTATCAGGTACTAAAGCTATAAAACGACTAGATCACAGTCACGATTTATTAGATTATGTATTTTTTTAAAATATTGTTAAATAATTAATTTAGTAAAATTTTAACGCCTAATTACTTAGTAATTGTAATAGAGTGACGTCACTAGATGCTGATTGGTGTATTAAAACACGTTCCGTTTCACGTTACTTTTAAGTCGTTATTATTGTTAAAAATTAATATTAAGTGGAATACAAGCTTTGTACTGGCCCTTTTATGTTTTTTTTTACAGTCACAACATATGAATAAATATTATATCTGCATTTTCTCTATTGTGTTTTTTATTGGACTTTCCCATTACGATTTTCTATATGGCAGTTTGTAGCTTGCACTGGCAGTAGGAGACAATGTCGTGCCTCAGAAATCACGTAAAGCCGTTGGTCCTACGTCTGATCTCCCTCCGGTCGTGTCAAATTATTAACCCATCGGACGATGAGAGTAAAGGGTAAGAGAATGCTCCTGTGTTTGCGCACACACTTGTGCACTATAATATCTCCCACTTCAAAAAACAAAACAAACACTGTTAAATCTTTTGTCTTCTGTATTCCATTTTGGATGTCATTTTTTTTTGTAATCGCGTATTGGTTTGAATAAGAACTGGAACAAAATGAACGAGTGTTTACTTTCCGTAAATGTCCTTCAACTCGATTTCAAAAACTTCAGGCAGAAATATTTCCTAAGCAAAATAAAAATCTAATTTCCATTTTACACGTTTTTTCCCTTTTGACTACAAAGTAATGTTTTTTTATTTATCTGCCTTTTAGTAAAGAGACAATAGAGTCGCTTATTGAATGTCTGTTTTATCATCAGTAGCAGCCTTTATCTCTTTTCTTCCGGCAAGTCTGTTACGATCGTTAATCTTTGCTCATGGCGCTGTATCTATGCTATCTTAGTGACAGAGTCGAGGTGTCTCACGCGTAGTGGGGTGGCTAAGGGCGCAGAATGTGGACCAATTTGTTATCTTATGCGTGTTTACAGCTTGTGCCGTGTACTACAGCATTGTACAGCGTATATGTTTGCAGACGACTTGTGCATACTACACTCCGGAACAAACTTATTTTACTACTACTGTACTAGCAAGCTAGTTTAACAAGACTTTAAGCAGTAGGTTAATTGGTCGCATGACAATGGCATTATATTAAATGCTGATAAAACTAAATTATTATTAATTCATTCGCCATATTTAAGACCTCATAGTGCGGCTCCGTCTTTATTTACCCACGATTGGATATGTAACCATAGTAACTTACTGGACTGTAAATGTAAACCTATTGAAAGAGTTGAGTGTGTAACATACCTTACCGTGAAAATAGATGAGAACTTTTCTTGGTCCCATCACATAGACTATATTTGTAGTAAAATAAGAATATTATTAAGTAAAATGTACCACCTAAGCTTTAAAGTTCCTATTAGCATATTAAGATGTATATACATGTCATTAGTAGATTCTATAATGAGTTATGCCCTTGACAGCTATGGATTAACATTCAAAACTAACCTGAATAAATTTAAAGCTCTTCAAATTCGATTCTTAAAACTACTTATTACTCAAAAAACCAAAAACAGTTACAAAAATAAATATCATCTAGCAGTTAACCACCATGGTACCCAAGAGCATAACCTAACTCATGTAATCAAGAACCATAATACACGAGCTATGGCTGCTGGCAGATTCAGTGTGCCCAGAGTCACCAATAACTTTGGTGACAGAACTCTAAAAAAACGTATTCGTTTTTTTAGAGTTCTGTCACCAAAGTTATTGTATATTACTTATTGTTACGGTATTCCGCACCACCTGAACAGTCTGCCGGCAGGAATCATCATTATCTGCCTAGCCTTTTCCCAACTATATTGGGGTCGGCTTCCAGTCAGCTGAATACCAGTATTTGTTTTAGACATAAGGAATGAAATTAATAAAAAATGATTTAAAAATAAATTAACGAATGAGTGTATATGTAGAGACTCACCGACCCCACAGTCAAACCATTACTACGGTTTTGTGGGGCTTAGTTTATAAATTAACTAAGCAATATGGGAAACTGATAAAAAATAAAAATAGTAATAATCTATGCCAACATAATAAAAAGATGTTTGTTTGTTTGTGCAAGAGTTTGTTTGTTTGTTTGAACGCGCTAATCTCTGGAACTACCAGTCTAATTTTGAAAATTCAAAATTAACTGAGTAACACGGTACTCATTGGTAAGACTAGTGTCAGATTATCTGGCTTCTGACTATCCGTAACGACTGCCAAAGATCTACAAATGACAGCCGGGACCAACGGCTTAACGTGCTTTCCGAGGCACGGAGGAGTCTCGGTATGTAAAGATGGTCACCCATCCACAGACCAACCTCGGCAAGCGTTGCTTAACCTTGAAGATCGTCCCGTGCGGCTGTTATTATTTAGCCACGAGCTCCTTATCGTGCATCCGTAGATTGCATAATAATAAAAAATAACAAGAGTAAACCAATTGAAGGCCGCGGGAATCGAGGACGCGAGAGGCATGCGAACGTCTATATGGCGAAACTTGGGATGCCTATTTTCAGTAGTGAACGTCTTTTGGCTGAAATATTGGTTATAGTTGTGTTATAAACTTATAAGATAGCAGTATAAGACCTAGTTTTCACCATTCAAAATGAGTAAGGATTACCGATTTAAAAACAAAGTAAAGAATTCAACTGTATGAAATTTTGAATGAAGTCATTGTCCCCTCGTTATTTTGACGTATGTTCTCAAATGCAGAAAAAAGAACCCTGTTGTTTAATTACCACATAACACAACGCGACCCAGATTAACATATTAAACAAATATTGTCTGAATTCATATTTTTATCTTCCCAGCGTCCATTGTTTGAGACCTGTCTGGGATCAAGTTAGCTCCCCAACGTTTTATTATTGTAATGTAAAGAAAACAAAAGGATTATATACATGAGGAACAGGCGATCATTACGAGACAGAGGAATATTAAAAGAGAGTAGTGTTTTATTTTTTTATAGCGAACTTGTTCATCTGTATATAAATATGTAAGCGCAGGGGTTAGCCCGGTATATGGTCAGGGTTTGGAGTAGTTGGAGAAAACGAGACAGTGTAATCAATAAGAGGTTTTACACAATATAAACGATAAACACTCATTAATAAAAATACAGTCACTCGAACAGACCTTTAAAGTCACAGTTCGTACAGAGGCAAAAGCCACCCAAATACATAGTGTATCAACAAGCCAATACAGCTATGTGAATATACAGCAGTGCTGTACCAGGTAAACCGACAGATTTGTCGGGAGCAGGAGCTCTGTATTGAGTCGAGTTCAAAGACAAGACTAGGACCAAGACTAAGAGACTATCACCCCCTCGCACACTCTTTTATAAAACGAAATCCCACTCCACGACAACGACTGTCCGTTGGCGTATGGAAGTACGTCACTAGTTTGCTTGATACGAAACACTAAAATGAGCTTAATCTCATAACATTTAAATTGTAAATTTATCAAATTGTAAAAGAATAATTATCGTAATAAACAATAGTGGTTTAACAAAGTAAATCGTATTAAAACCAAAATAACATGTCATCATTTGTACTGAGAAGTCCAACGGTTACTATTATTGAAATAAGTTGCCAAAAATCAATTCGCACGTGCACAGAGTACTTTATAAATCGTGTTTTGATTTATTAGACAATATTTTATAGTAAAAATCACTGAAATTAACAATAAGAAAACAAAACAATTATGTTTTGCATAGTTTGTCAACTACCCACATTTGTAATTGATATAACCAACTCCGACAATCGACATATATATAATAAATGTATCTACCGTGCCGTTTTCGATAAATGCGCTTAGTAACGAACAGCATTTTTATTTATGAAGATAGATTTATCAATTTACTAACTTAATATTCTGCAGGTTCTTATCTATGTCTGCACCAATATTCGTCAAAATCGTTTTAGGTGTGAAGACGTAACAAACAAATTAGCAAACTCACTTTGGCTTTTATTATTTCAAATTATTTTATTTTCTACAAAAGAGGGTGTCGACAGGAAAACCTGTCCTTAATCCATATTTATAAACCCATAAAGAATAAAGGACACATTTTAGAGAAAGCAATTGCAACATTCAATAAATTGATCTGTTCTTTGTCCCTAATTGTTCACTGACTCGACAGGTCGCTGAAATGTCAGACAGATATATTATATCTAGGTGTTTGTACGTGCGCTGTTTATTTGTTGAACGGGTACCCTTTTGTTTACGGTCTAGGTACGTAGAAACAACAGAATTTCTGTTGAGTAGAGAGAACCGGTATTCCCACCCAAGATGTTGTTTGTCTATTCGAAATCAAAGCAATTCATTTACTTGTATTATTACGATCTTGGTGCATCTTTGTACAACATCCTGAAAGGAAACTACGCTCCATATTGTTCGTACATTTCAGACAAATCAATATGTTAAATACCGAATATTATCAGAAGGGTTTAGGAACTTCAGTAAAGATAATGTTTACTTTAAATATCAAGTTTTGGAGTATGTTTATTTTCATAAAGACATAGTAGATTGCTCTGATGTTGGGTCAAAGATTAAGATAACTCGTTTGGGTCTGTGGCCGAAGGGCAAAAAGACAATAAACATAAAACAGGCGAATTGCTTTGATTGGGTAATAGTAACAATGGATTATCCATATTGCTTCTATTCTGCTGTGGTTGGTGTAGTCAAAAGCGTGACTACTGTGTTCGTGGGTTCGATTCTTGTTGAGAAAGTTTGATTGAGAGTTCATAAGGGTCAATTTTGCAACAGTCAAATAACTTTTATCTGAGGTGTGAAACTGACTGTCTGACAGCTTTTGCGCGGAAAATAATATCAAGCTGTCATATTTTTTCTCTTAAGATATCTGACTATTGTAAATTCAGCTCTCAGTTTTTGTAGCACAGTGGTTACAACTAGTTAAGAACAAAGGATCGCTCCCTGTTACATACGACTAAGAAAATAATGGCTTTATATGGCTTATTATAACTAACTATAATATCTCTGCCTACATATTCGGGGAACAGAGGCGTCATGTTCTGTTATTATAACTCCGGGCCGCTACTGAGAATTGTTTCCAGGAAAAATTAATAATAAATATTTGTACTTTTTATTCTTATAACAAGAAAGGAATCCTACTTATTGTATAGAAGTCTGTTATTTTTGTATTTATGGTGCTTTTTAATATTTCAATCAAGTTTCAACTGCTGAACGAAATTAAGGACACGTGTAATTCATGACCTGGATTAGAATGTATGTAACTTTATCTGCGTACTATAATCTCATGGCTGATTTCACAGCTGTCCGGGAGACCCGTACGGGTGGCCGGAACGAAGTCGCACGTGACGCGCTAGAGCGTTGTTTCACAGCGACCCGAAATGGTCCGCACGCCACCCGCTCCGGGTAGAGCCCGTACAACGTGCTAGCGCCCAGTGCGGGTCTCCCGGACAGCTGTTAACCAGCCTATGAGATAATTTGCGACTTCACGCGGGCAAAGCCTTTGATAAAAGCTAGCCAATATAACATGATAGTAGACACGATGATGACGTATACAGTATCTGAAATAGACTCGATAATGACGTATAGTCTCTGAAATAGACCCGCCCCTGAAAACGAATAGAAATAGAACTCCCCTTAGCTGACAATTAGCAAATATATCCGGACCAACTATTTTAGTGCCAGACAGGTATTTTAGCAAGGCAGCCGGGCAGGCCGAAAATATGTGGTGGCATTTCGGTTGACCTGAAATCGGGAATTAGCTTTGAACTATTGTAGTGAAAATATAGCTGATGCAAATCCGTTACCATTTTAGAAAAATCTATAAGTTCTTGTAAGAGCTAAAAAAAATGATATTGGCTTCATAAATAATATGCACCTACTTTTGAGTAGGTTGTTGATACATGAATGACTCACATGTTGAGACAACTTTTGTAGGCGTTCGATCCATTTATGGAAGAATCATATTGCAATATATTCAGGCATATTCTAGAAGTACGGGGAGGTCTTTGTCCAGCAAAAAAAAAGCTTTTCCGTATCGTGTAACACAGTAACTGGATGGTATGTGCAGATAGGCAATGGTTGGATGCAAAATATTCATCTGCATCCGGTTCGAAGCCAACCCCGACATAGTGTTAGCCTACATAACATTTTGTCGGGTTGTGTCTCATATCAGCCAATTGCCGTCCACTGCTGAACGTAAGCCGCCCCCAAAGATCGCCAACCATCCCGGTCCTGAGCGGTCCGCAACCATCCGCTGCCAGCCACCTCCTTCAAATCATCGATCCATCGTGCCGCAGGGCATCCCACACTACGTTTGCCCATACGCGGTCTCCACTCTAACACCTGTCTGCTCTATCGACCGTCTGTCCGTCTACAGACGTGGCCGGTCCACTTCCACTTCAGCATGCTCATTCTACGCGCAATGTCGGTGACTTTAGTTCTCTGGTGAATGACTTCGTTGCGAATTCTATCCACCAGAGAAATCCCGAGCATTGTTCTCTCCATTGCACGCTGAGCAACTTTGAATTTGTGGACCAGGCCTATGGTGAGTGTCCACGTTTCGGCTCCGTAAGTCATTACGGGAAGGACGCACTGGTTAAAGACCCTGGTCTTAAGGGATTGTGGGATCGACGATTCAAAGATACTACGTAGCTTTCCGAAGGCCGCCCAGCCCAAGCGTATTCTTGTGGTCGCCTCCTGAAAGTTGTGCCGCCCCAGTTGTATAATTTGGCCTAGATATATGTATTCTTGCACAACCTCGAGGGCAGCGCCATTTACTATTACAAGTCTCGGAGGGACATGACCATTGTACATGACTTTGGTTTTGCCCAGATTCATCCCAAGACCCACCCGCCTTTAAGAATCGCTCAGGCTGTTCAGCATCCCTTCCAGTTCCTGCAGAGATTCTGCCATGATAATAATAATAATCTATATGTTAAGAAAATTAAATAAACGAAATAATAATCTTTTATTTATCCAAAAACATATTGCAAATTCTGTACAAGAGTAATACTCTACCTCTTAAGATAGGTTATACCTGTATTTTAAGAGGTAGTTTACGGTCTAGGTTTATAATGATCAACAAAAACTTATCTTAAGTGGACTGTGTCATTCTACTGTGTGGTACACAAGGAGTAAAATTGTATGTGTTATTGTGTTGTGTGTTTGTGTGGAGTGGTGTTTGTGTGTGGGTGTGAATGTATTACACTAGATAGGTGAGTAATGACTCCGTATAAGAATAATCCTTAAGGAGCAGCCACTCTGTTACTTTAGATTTTAGTGCATGTGAGTTAAGATTTATAATATTGAGGTGTTTGTTAATGTTTTTATAAATACATATGAGTACTTAATATGAAATACTGATGTTTAGCGAAGGAAGTCTTGTGTTGGATACTTGGTGGAAGGTACGTTCGTTTATTTTTACTAGGTGGTGGAAGGCCTGCGTGCTTTCTAAGGGTGGATTTAAGCACATAAAGCTAACGAACCGTAAGTACTTTAGATTCAGAGAATAGTTCAGTTGTTAAGGTAAGTATAGCTCTCTGTGCTCTCTCCACCCTCAGAAAGCTAGTTTTTGTGGGACCGCCCCATGCAACTATGCAATAACCAATCACTGATTGGCATAGTGCATGGTACACCATCTTAAGAACTTTTTGGTCGGCGGATACTCTGAGAGACTTAAATATATGTATAAGATGTATGTATGTATGTTCTGGTGGTGACGGCGTCAATTTGTTGGTCACACTTTCAGATCTTGTAAGCGGAGGACCAGTGCAGTGGGTTGGAGGGTTTGTGCAGGAATGAGTAGTTATAGTAAAAGAAGGAGATGGTTTAGCGTTACGTCTTATAGCAACAGGAATATAAGTCGTTTTTTGTAGGTTTAATGTAAGGAGGTTCGAGTTCATCATAATAATAAGCCATGGCCATCTCCGCATTTGTTTTCACAATGTCCCAAGTGATTCCGTCTACAAGAATTGCGGTGTCGTCTGCGTAAGCATAAATTTGACCGTTTGGGAGACTCAGTCTGCAGAGGTCATTTACATATATCTGTAATAGTGTCGGGGAAAGGAACCCCCCCCCCCTGGGGAACACCATAAGATACGAGAAACTCATAACTTAAGTAATTTTCAATTTTAATACATTGCCTACGATTTTTTAGAAATTTCCTTAAAAATTTCTAGAGGCATTCCCCGCACACCGATATTCTCCAGCTTCGTGATGAGTTTGGGAATAGAGACTGTGTCGAAAGGTCCAGGAATATACCTAGGCATTCGATTTTTTATCTAGATTTGAGACAACAACGACAAGATAGAATTGTCCAAAATCTATTGGTTATTAGCTATGAGTTGGTGTTTGTCGAGAAACTTACGTCGATAGTTTACGTAGATGACAATGTCATCCGCAAATCGGAGGTGCGAGATGTAATGACCTTTGATATTTATGCCCCGTCCTTTCCAATTAAGCGTCTTGAAAACGTCCTCCAACGCGTTTGTAAAAAGTTTCGGAGAGATGACGTCTCCGTGTCTTACACCTCGACGCAGTTGGATTGGTTTTGTGCTCTGTTCTTGTACTTGGACGGTCATTGTGGCGGCCTTATACAGACATCTCATCCCCTCGACATAGCGGCGTTGTGCCTCACTTTGTTGCTATTATACTGGCTTTGATGACAGTTATAATCGTTTGACATTTGACACGTTACATTCGTGACAGATGTCGGATGTCAAAGTGGTGTCACTTGGACATCAATATTGGAGCCTAGTCTTTTGGCATTGAGTTGACACACTTGATATTCAACCATTGAATTGAACACATTAAAACGAACTTATTCTACGCCATACGTATTTTTGAAGAAACCTGCACTGATCTTTCAATAGTTTGGGAAAGGCAAGGCAAATGATTAGAATATTTCAGCGTGTAACAAGAATAAGTAGGCCGTGGAATTTTGCTGTAGAGGCACAGTACCGGTCGAAATGGCGAAGCTTGGGAGACCTATGTCCGGAAGTGGCGTATTTCGGCTGAATTAATGATGATGATGGTGATGATGATTTTCAAACAAAGTAGTTGAGCTTGTCACGTGACCCGAACCAAACTATTCTTGAGTTGTTTCCAAACAATGTCGCGTGTCAAACGACCTACGTGAGTGGAAGCATGAACAGCTGTACATATGTACCTATAAAACCTAATTTCAGGAAAATATCTGTTGTTTTCCTTACGATTGTAGTTTTCCTTGCAATAAATTCTTATCGCGTGTGTTGTTCCCACAAAATGCTGGACATTGGCGCGTTGGGACCCCAACTGTCTTCAATTCTGTCCGTGATGACCGGAGGGGTGTCCGGGAGGCCCCGTGCGTGATAACGTTTGGGGTCATAAAGTAGAATAAATATTTGTGGACATGTTTGGTGAAAGGTCAGAAAACGTCTTTTGTTGAATATTTCATTATTTTTTTGACTTTGTTTTGTGTTAATGATATCCAGGATTTCATTTTTCGGGCAGCGTAAAAGATGCTGTTCTAGAAGTGAGATAGGCAGTCAGTATCATACTGATATTTAGATGCGTTACCGTTAGACTTGAAACCGGCTCCAACATAGTTCTATAACGGTTAGGCAAATTCATTGATTGATGCACTATAAATGATGATTGAAAGATCTCACACAAAAAGAAACACAACCGACTTCCAAAAAGTCGGGGTTTCTTCGTTGTTTGACACCGACTTCCAAAATTAAAATCTTGTAGGTACTTTGTTGTGGTTGGTTGTATTTTTTTGTAAATCTTTGAAAAGTTCTTTACGCACGTTGAGCACTTTTTGGGTGAATAAAAATCATGGAACTCACGTCATCGTCACCGAACGCTTTACATGAGCTATATGTATACTGTGTATATATGTGCTTTTTTTGAGTGAACAAAAATCATCAGGAACTCGCGTCATCGTCACCTTTAGGTTTCGCTTAGTTTTCACTTCTATCGGCAGTCCCCAAAGACCCGCACGTTTTTTTTTCACTTTTTAGTGCTGCTACCCACCAAAAACTAAAACTTACTTAATAGTAAGCAAATACTATGTTATTGAATCCAGGTAAACAAATATGCTCATACAATAAAAACTACTGAGCCAAACTGATTTTTTTTTACGGGACCAAATGGCTATTGTATACCGCATCGAACTAAAAAACAATCACAGAAATCGGATCAGAAACCTCGGAGTATAATCGGTGTACATACATTTAAAAAAAATACTTACCTAATTGAGAACCTCCTCCTTTTTGGCATTCGGTTAAAAAAAAATTGGAATTTAGTGTACCTACCTAAGAGATATTTTTACTACACTCTCTAAGGGATATATTTTATTTTATCCTAAATTACTCAAGTTACTAAAAGCATCTATTTTAAAGCTTCGTAATTATCAGGTTATCTGAAAAAATACTTTTTCTCAAAAATGCTAATAGTCTCAAAAGTTCCAAGAAAACACTTCGAGACAAATAGCCGAAGAAAAATTCTCTGTCTTCTAGAATTTTTAAGCTTAAAGTAAATTTAAATAAAATGTACCTTGGAGACCATTGCGGGAAAAAACGGAACAGAAGAACGTGATTGAAGCTGACAGTTAAAGAAGCTCTTGCGGCAAGGTTGACAGTTTGCAGCAAGTTTTATGAGGTTCTGGAAGTTACGATAGCCAGTGGTTTCGTTTAAGTTACTGTAGAAGCCCGATCTTCAAAGATTCAAAGATTTGCCGGTAATACCTAAGAATTACCCAGTCTTACTGGTAAAAAATCTGTACTTTCCTGTAGTAATCGCTAATTTTCGGAAGCGTACTTAAATGAGCATTTGTTAAATCTTAGAATATGCTTCAGATACACGAAAACGTTGGTCTTCAATATTGGAATTATTTTGTGTTTACTTTTTTTTTAAATTTAATATGGCTTTACTCTTGACTCTAGTCTAGGTCATAGAAAAGTGTCATACTTTACTGTTAAAGAAGCAATATAGAAAACTAATACACATGTATACATTTTCGTAACCATTTGGTATTATAAAGCAGTGGCGGATCCGGCTGGGACATTGGGGCACGAGCCCACCCTGCGTAAACCAGCAAAGAAATTCAATTAATGTCAAAGTAAACCTAACCTACTTGTGCGAGGCATCCCAGGTTCTATGGGAAAAAAATCTTATAGTATCTTATAGGATATACCTATTTTTTCTCATTGTGGTAAACATCTTAGATTTCACTAGCTAATTCTACAATTTACCTTAGTTCGGGCCTTTACAGTAACATAAACACTCGTATAATTCTGTGTCGTAAATAATAATAATAATATCTTGGGACAAGATGTAGTCTATGTACTGTACGTTTTTTAATCCCAGATAGAAAATTGGCATTTCCAATGTTGCATGTTTATATGTTACGGTAAGTGTGATCAATTGAAAATTATTATTAACCGAGGCATTAAATTATTATATTAAAATCGAGGTAAAAGTAAGAAATTAGTCACTTTTGTTCGTGATTATCTATTAATAAATATCCTACCTAATAATAATATAATAATATTATACCTTAGTACCGATAAATGTTTTGTATGTCTTTTATTCGTATAGGAACTGTTCAATTAAACGATGATTAAGAGATAAAACTTGGTGTTTATATTTCACAAACACCCTTAATAATAATCGTACATTTATGTGACTATATCGGGCACCGGCTAGGAGAGTGCTGCCGGTCCCATGAGCGGAGCGGCCGTCCGTGCATCAACATAAAATGCCGCGTCAACGATATTGTAACCTTGTGTCACTACATTGTCGAAAATAACATACGCTAAGCGTCTTTCTGAAATGGAAGATCTACTTATTATAAAAACCAGACATCATAAACCTAATCTATGGGGGGAGGAAAGATACCCTCCCATTGGACTCCACGTGGGCGTAGTCGACGGAGGCCCGGTCGACAGAGCCCCACATCGAGGGACTCCTATTTCTGGGTAGTTTAAAAAGAAACCACGAAAGTGATTTCCTTCCGCGATGAGGCCATTCCCTTCTAACCTGTCCGAGTCGGGGTGCCCTAAGATAGGGACTGGAAAAATAACTTTGAGTTTTCTTTTATTTTATTACTCTAACTGAGGAGAGTAGTGAATTATTAATAATTACTTCTAAAAGTGATGCATTTCAACTTAATATTCACATTTATCNTGTCGAAAATAACATACGCTAAGCGTCTTTCTGAAATGGAAGATCTACTTATTATAAAAACCAGACATCATAAACCTAATCTATGGGGGGAGGAAAGATACCCTCCCATTGGACTCCACGTGGGCGTAGTCGACGGAGGCCCGGTCGACAGAGCCCCACATCGAGGGACTCCTATTTCTGGGTAGTTTAAAAAGAAACCACGAAAGTGATTTCCTTCCGCGATGAGGCCATTCCCTTCTAACCTGTCCGAGTCGGGGTGCCCTAAGATAGGGACTGGAAAAATAACTTTGAGTTTTCTTTTATTTTATTACTCTAACTGAGGAGAGTAGTGAATTATTAATAATTACTTCTAAAAGTGATGCATTTCAACTTAATATTCACATTTATCAAATCATAAGGATTTATTAATAATGTTCGGTAATTATTAATATTTTTTTAATTAATCGCATTTACCGTAACATATACATATATTGTTTATTTCATTACAAAGTGCCGCAATTTGGTAGATCCAAAAGATATATTCGTTAAACTAGTCGTAACTTATTTATTTTTGTGAAGACTATGTACCTATTTTATAGGATTACGTATAGATTCCTGAATAATTTTGGTTACTTCATACGGCCTATTTTATTTATTTATTATAGGGCTTCTCAACAACGAATACACTATAACTTTATAATTTGTACCTTGCAAACTTAAGTCTAAGCGCCTCATCACTTACAGAGAAGTACAGCATGCACTACATTATGCGCAGATAATAACTTAATTAATTAACAATATTAATACATTGATTGAAAAAAAAAAATCTATTAACAGTTTAATTGTTTACAATGCATTGAATAAAATAACACAGATTAATTAAAGTAGAAAAAAATAAATTAAATTTGAATTAAATAAATTAAATTAGATTTTGAATACCATAAATTAAATTATCAATAACAATTACCAATTAATTAGCAAGCCTACTATATATTTTGACTTTATAACAACTTTTCTCAAGATAATACACCACAGACATTATCCTACATGATAATATTCACATTTTAAATATTTTAATTTATAATTCGTATTATATTTAATAAGACTGTTCTTTATCGTAATACTATCGTAACTTGGTCCTATTTTGCTCAAAGGTTAAATATTAGATGTTCCTGTATTAAAAAATCAGAGAAATCACTTTATGCAAACAAACGACTGACAACACGTCTTTTGAATTTGACATTTGCACTTGTCAAATTACTATAAGGGATCAAAAAATGGACTTGTTTAATTTAAATTTTTAATGTCATATTTTGTTAAAAATCCAACTGTTGATAGTTAAAAGTCATACGTCACTTTATTTCAAGATAATTGTACTGTTCAAGAGAATAAACAGTTTCGTGATATCTTTTTGATTCGAGAGATTTAGTTCGATAACATACCTTTTGATGTCTTTTATATCTGAGATTTTCAGTATGTTTCACTACATCTTTATCTTCCTATCGTAAATCATCTGCTGTGAATAGACGTAGAAAAGATCTTTCGGTAGTGGCATTTTTGTGCGGGCTTATATTTTCTATGCTGGTGATAAATGTTAGATGAATGAGATATTTTATCAGATAAAAATAAAAAATATGTTGTGGAGGGATACTTGTGAAAAACAGAATGACGTAGGTTGATTTATAAAATTGTAATGCTATTACGAGTAAACTGTGTGTAATGTGTATGTGTAATGTAGCCATTTATATGAGCAAGTTTTTCCAAGGAGTCATAGTCAAAAATTTTGGGAATTGACCATGATTTCCTGGGAAATCCTGTTTTTGTCACAACCCGTACAGGATTCAGTAGTAGGGCGTCCACCCTATTACATGGCAGCCGTAACCATGACAGAAAACGAAACAAAGACCATGTGGTCTCCTTCATTGAACTGAACCTCCCGAAATAAAAGTGTGGGAGAGAACGCTCGCCACTGACCTGATGGATCTCCATTAAATAATTAATTATTTTATTTTGCAAGTAGATTAAACATAACACTTTTACACGTCAATCTTTTTTGGTCATTTTAAGCTTGATAAAGCCGGTGTTTCCTAGCTGACTACCCTGAGAAGAAACACCGTAACAAACTCAGAGGTCAAAGTCTCTTTTAAAGTCCATACAATCGTAGGTACTGGTTCATATGAGAACCATGTAGGTTAATGTTTGAGGTGGCCTTTTGAGGAAAGTGCCACACAGTTTTGAGTGGACCTGCAACTTAACTTAGAAACATTAAGGAGCTCAACGACCCGACGAACAATGCCAAAGAAAGGACATTTGGGTAGGTCGCAAAAGTAATCAAACTGCCAGACATCGTTCAGAATACTTGGAAAAAAGATAATAATAATAACCCATATAGTCCTCATACTCATAAAGATAAATTTAATAAAAAAATATTTAAAAAGTAAGTATTCAAGTCAAGCATTATAAAAAAAATATATTACGTACAAAGTCAATATTCATGTCAAAAAATAAAAATAGAATACTTAACAAAGTAATTATTCATGTCGACAGTATACAAACAGTAGAATATAAAAATGTCAATGTCTAAAAATGAGAGAAGTATAATGGATAAACGTAACATAAGGTCATGTAGGTACATTATTGAAGCAGCTCAATCCCAAGCCTTTTTATCTTCAAGATGTAAAAAGCTTTCTGGCATAGCTTAAGTTTTACAAATAATTTGAACTTATTAATAGTAAGGTTTTGAACATGGCTAGGGAGTTTATTATAAAAACGAATACATTGGAATCTAAATGAACCACCAATTTTCTTGAGCCTGGTTTTCCTAGTATTCAAGTTATGGATATCACTATATCTTTTAAACAGATTAATATTTTTATGTGCATACAAAAGATTGTCATACTTATACTGAGGTGCCCTCTCAGTATAAGTATGACAATCTTTTGTCAGTGAGAGTCATTTTAATAATCTCTTTAAATTTGTCTCTGAGGGAGTGTCTGGGACTCAATTTATAAATTGCACGAATAGCCCTTTTTTGTAAAACTACATTGTCTGAATATCGGCGGCATTTCCCCACATCAGAATGCCGTATGACATTACACTATGAAAATAACTAAAGTATAATAAGCGGGCTGTCTATAAATCAGTTAGGCCACGAATTTTTCTAACTGCATATGCTGCAGCTAAGCTTTTTAGATAGTTTATCTATATGTTGGCTCCACTGAAGCTTTGCATTCAAAGTTATGCCTAAAAACACTGTGTTGTCTTCGGGGTTCAACTCTTCCGCCTTTATTGACACACTAGTGTTAACTTGTCTAATCTGAGATAACGTGAATCTTATGCATTTCGTTTTTTTCTCATTAAGTAGGAGATTGTTAACATTCAACCAGTTAACTACGGTCGTGCCCTTACGACCGTAGTTAACTGGTTTAATGTATTTACAGTGTCTGTACCATTCTGCTGACTTTTGAGTTTGAATAAAAGCGACGTGTCGTCTGCAAAAAACACCATATCATGATTATCCTTTAAGAGGTACGGCAAGTCATTGATATAAATGAGAAACAAAAAGGGGCCCAAAATGGAGCCCTGAGGGACTCCCAGTCCCTCAGGGATTCATTTGGGTCCTCTTCACTACAGATCCAGGAGATCTTATACCCTTGACGTCAACTCTCTGAATCCTATTGTACCGCTGCTTTCGTAAAGACGAAACGTTATTTTGTTGCTCCTCACTTTTTAAATAAGTAAAGTGGTAAAAAGTGGATATTGTAACAATAATTGACTGTTACCTTAAAGCCAGTGAAGTGACACATTGAACGGTGTAGTTTTAATAGTAATTGGCCTAAGTAATACAGAGTAAAATCAAAATTACAACTGTGGAAAAAATCTCAAAATTTGAATAGTGTGATAACGAACTCTATCCATGACCTACGACAACCCGCGGAGCGCTCGATACCTCCCGCGCTAACCGCCGCTGTCCCCGTCGTCGCCTGCGCACTGGTCATCGCTCAGCACGTACTCACGTACTGAATACAAATTTCGACATTAACTGTTAAGTTTCGTTGGCGGCGCGGTTTATGTAGCCGCTCTGCGCGGCGTGACCATCGGATCGAACCCCGCTAAGTCCTACACTTTATTTTTTTCATTTATTTTTGACTAGTTTACTAAGAACAATGGCAGGTGAACCTAATATTACTTTGAGGAAAAAACCGTTATCCCAATCACTAGATATTATGGATATCTCTGACTCTCTTGATTGTTCACGGTCAAGCGATAAACTGGGACAAAGCCTGGACTTATCTACAACCATGTTCTCAGGTTGTGTGGAAGAAATGAGAT